>UESW01004760.1:766964-850377 GCA_900491605.1 Calamus simplicifolius | reverse complement strand
CTTTTTGGATGATTAAACCAAAAGAAATGCCAAAGTATTGGCACATTCCAAGAATCAGGCATCACCCTGAACACACTTTCCAATTTTCTTTTTGGATGATTAAACGAAAAGAAATGCCAAAGTATTGGCACATTCCAAGAATCAGGCATCACTCATTGGACTGGTTTAGGCAAGAAGTTGCTGAACAATGAATCCATCTTAACCCAAGTGTAACTTCCTAATGGGAATAAATCATTTAGAGCATACTAATGTGCATGCATGTTCTTTTTTCTACTGGCAGATGCTGTATGATCTTGTAAAAGAGGCAGTCCATGCTTGCCATTGGTTAACATTATATTTGGCTAATAAGATAATACTCTTTTTTTCCCTGTTAATAGGTTCTTTATTCTGTTTCTTTCTTCTTTTCCTTTTAAAATTTTTGCAGTAACCATATTATTTTATGATGTTTCTGCTTTTCCCATACCTCTGTTCATTGAGTTTTGTGGCTTTCTACAGGTTTCAAGAGCTATCTCTTTACAAAACCTGAATATTGGCGGTACATTTATTATTGATGAATCTTTATATGCAATTGCAAATAGTTGTCTGCAGTTGAAAGTAAGTTTCTCAATCTGTTGCAATATGAGATCCAGCTATTATTTGGCATTCCATTATGATGATGATGCTCAAATGGTGCATTTGCTTAATTTAGGAATAGAGAAACATTTGTTATTGGTTTTGAGGTGAAAGAAATTCTTCATGCACTGGCATATCATGTGTAACTTCTTGTCTTGATCGAGTAGGCTTCTAATATTGGGTGTGCTTGTTCTTCCATCAGTCAACAGCTAAATATTATTTTCTAAGCTTTTGTTACGTATGTTGGGTAACTTCAGCCAACCCTCCTAAATTTCTCCAACCTTAGTTCCATTGGCCTCCTCTGAATCTTGTCCACCAAGGCCTTTCACTTGATCTATAAAGTTCAGATCATGCTTGATTCTTGAACATAAAACCCACTGGTACTGCATAAGGTAGTAGATTGAGAAGCTGTTGCAATGCATTTGACTTTAGTTGGTGCTAGTTGACATAACAAATTTTGTTTTAGTCAATACAGGGCGTTCAGATCTCCCCAGTTTGTTGCATAAATGTATTAATTCAATCTCAAGGATCAAGTATATTAATTTTCTTTGTTCTGCTTGGTTTTGAGCCATGCCGGCCAATACCATATAGAAAGTGGTCACCAGAATGTGTTTAATTAGGTGGTGGCTCAACCTAGGCTTTCAAGACCACTAATAAAACTGCATTCACCCTCCAAGGCCAGGACAAAACCGAGTTGTTCCCTGATGAACTTTATTTCAAATGGTGAAAACGAAATTACCGACGCTATTTAAAGCGTCGGCATTTTTATTTTTACCGACGCTTCCACAAAGCGTCGGCAAATTTCGTAACCACCCCCTTTCTACCAACGCTTTAGAAAGCGTCGAAAAACCGTATCCCGACGCTAAAAAAGCGTCAGAAAATAATTTAAAAGCGTCGTTAAAGTTTAAATTTACTGTAGTGGTTGCAATTTTTTACAAAAAAAAAAAATGAAACAAAAATCAATTTTTTACTTTTTAACACTTTCAACAATAAAAATATATTTAATAGTCATTTTTATTTTCTATTTTAACAATTCCAATAATAGAAAGTGAAAGCAAAATTACTTCTAATTTTTTTAAATAATAAAAGTTATTTTAAAATAAAATTAAAGCAATGTAACTAAACATATTTTTTACCTTAGGTTTTATATTTTTATTTTTATAAATAAAACATTAAAATAAAACATATCTATGCTATTTTATTTCTATATGAGATTCTTATCTTACCTTAGCATAACCTTAATCCAAGCAGTCTCAAACAACAATAAAATTGACATTTTTAAGCGGAATCTTGGTGAAAAATAAAATCTTACCAATGACCACAACAACCGTACCATATTTCACTTAGATTTTTGAACCAAATCCTAGGTTTTGAATTGTTCCTTATTTGACTTGTTACTATACATCCAACATCTAACCAATCCCGAGCCACTCTTTTTATTTATAGTTAGCTTCTTACAGTAAAACACTAATCATATCTTTGTATAAAACTTCAAAGTAACAATAATGTCTTAATTTCTAATTGATTGACAATAGCTATGTAAATCCTTTTTCTTCATTCCATTTAGCTATTTCTAAATCATATTTTTTATTAAGACACAATTTTTTTTTTTTTTAAACTCCATCAAAGCCAGTCCTAAGCCTAGGTAAAAGAGAAGAGTTGAGTTAAGTAGCTGACAGCCAGTATAAAATTTTGTCAAATCCCTTAAAATATGAATCTACTAAATTAAACTATGTAAAGGATTAGGATATTTTGAATATTGACTTAGTCTTGAATAGACCAAGTGGAGGAAACAAATTTATGTAACCGATCCCATGTAATTGGAAAAAGGCTTAGATTAGTTGAGTTGAGTAGAAAAAATTAAAATCTTTTTTTATCATTTATAAATTTTGATCATTCTATGCAAAAATTCATAGGATTACTAAAGTCATATCTTATGAACATATACAGAACTTCAAAGTGTCAAATTATAATCAATTGAATAACTATGCACGTCATAATGCTCCAAAAAGTAAAATTAAGATTTTTTTATCTGCAACACCTGCTAGCCGCTGCCCTTTTGTTAATAGTGGTGTTAGGCATTTGATCATTTTTAGAGTGTTAAGATGTAAAATGCTTCATTCCCTAAAGATAGGTGGAGCAACAATTCTTAAGTACCTGTTATCCATATATATATATATATATAATCATAATTGCTAATATTTTTCCAGGGATGGAAGTGCAATTTATGGGAGTGAAACAAAGAAAGGACATTGTTGCGGCCGAATCACGTGTAAGGAACGTCGGGCAAGCTGGGATCACCGTGTCTGCAGAGAAATCACCATCTTCCTCCAGGAGCCTGCAAAAAGTCCCGGGCCGGTGGTTCCGGCGAGGACCCTCCGACGCTCAAGTTAGTGAGTCGTCGAACAGGAATATGATTTTTGTTGAATTGTATTAGCCTGAGTTTTCGAGAGGGAGTCCCCCTCGCATGGAGCTTGGGTCCTCCCTATACCTGTTGGGAATCCCGCATACCTTGGCCAGTTGGAGCCGTCGGATCTGCTTCATCGAACGGTAAGTTGTTGGACTGTTGCGGGATAGGGGGCCGCTTATAGCGATAACTGCTGATCAGGCTGGCACTTGCCCGTGATTTTGGTAAACGGGCTGTTCGGCAATATCCTTAGATCGCGGGGTCCATTGCCTAAGACTAATCCTCGTATGATGGCCGACACTGGGGGCCAAGGCTGGGTGGCAGCGCTAGAGGCCGAAACCAAAACCTCAGGACTGGGACTCACGAAGGCCGACGCTGAGGCTGGCCTTGAAGACTGACGCTGAGGATCGACGCTGGAGGCCGACGCTGGTGGCCAGCTCTGGAGACCGACGCTAGCCGCCGGTGCCAACGCGTAGTTGGTCTTTAATGCTGACGCTGGAGGCCGACGCTGGTGGCCAGCTCTGGAGACCGACGCTAGCCGCTGGTGCCAACGCGTAGTTGGTCTTTGATGCTGTCGCTGGAGGCCGATGCTGGAGGCCGACGCTGGTGGCCAGCTCTGGAGACCGACGCTAGCCGCTGGTGCCAACGCGTAGTTGGTCTTTGATGCTGTCGCTGGAGGCCGACGCTGGAGGCCGACGCTGATGGCCAGCTCTGGAGACCGACGCTAGCCGCTGGTGCCAACACGTAGTTGGTCTTTGAGGCTGACGCTGGGGGGCCGACGCCGGAGGCCGACGCTGGGGGCCGACGCTGGAGGCCCTGGGTTTTGTTGTCACATCATTGCTTTCGAAAGTTGTGCGGAAGATAATACCACCCTAGGAAACCGCCAACCGTATCAGATGCCCCCCACCCCTGAGGTTGGTGAGCGTTTACTTACCTGCGAAAGGGGGTGTGAATATCTTCTAGGGGGCCGGTTTCCACGTTATTATTTCGCTTTTGTTGGGATTAGGGAGGATTTCCCTCGGGTAGTGCTACGAAAAGGCGGACGGCATCATTGCGGTAAGGTTAACGCCCCCTTTTACATTGGCGGTCTTTTCGATCTTATCGTACCGTCGGGTCGTCGAAGCGTCTCCCCACTGAAGACGGACGCGTGGTTGAATCGGACGGTTAGAGGGAGTTTCGAGATGGTGTAATGATGACAAACTGCCCTTATCTTCCTATCTTCCCCCTTTCTTCCTCCATTGCCTCCTTTTGAGTCCGCCAGTGTTTCCGTCTTCTGTTCAGTCTCCCCGTGCTCTGTCTTTGGCTTGCGTTTTTCTTCTCAGGTTAGTTCTTATGGCTTCTTCTCCCTCTTGCTCCATCTCTGGTTCTTGGGGGGGTTCCCACCGTTCTTCTCAGTCTGAATCCCAGTCCGTCCAATGGTCTACCTCATCTTCTCACCATTCACCGGAGCCGCGACCAGTCGACCGTCCCCTAACCGGGACTCGCTCGGTCGGCGGGCGAGCTTCCGTTCGGACCCGGCCGGCGGTTGCTGGCTCTTCTAGGGTTACCAAGGAGTCCCCCGAAGGGACTGCATCGTCCATGTCCGTCCAGGACATTGCAAACCTAAGGGTTAGGTACGGCTTTCCTCTAGACCTTCACCTCTTCGTTCCTACTTCTACCGACAGGGCAACCTCTTCCCGTTCCGGAAGGGTTGCCTTGTATGGGGCCTTTTTTAAGGCTGGGCTCCGGTTACCGATCCACCCCTTTATTCTCAATCTCATGGATCGGTATTCCTTGACCCCATCCCAACTAGTTCCCAACTCGTTTCGAACTATCGTTGGTTTTTAGTGCTCTGCCATCTGCAGGGTATAGAGGCTAGCATTTCCTTGTTCCGCAGCTTCTATACCCTCCGTAAACAATCGGGGTGGTGGTCTTTCACTCCTAGACCGAATAGGATTCTTAGGTTGTGTCTTCCTTCCTCCGTTAAAGGGTGGAAGGACAAATTTTTCTTCGCGGACATCAGCGGGGTTCGTGGAAGCTGGGGGGAGCCCAATATCGATGCCAACAGGGACGCCTCCATTCTTCCACGAGACCGGATGGCGTTCGGGAAGCTCTTGACCGCCGATATTCCTAAGTGTAATAAGCTGATAGCCGAGGAGAGTCTTCAACGCGCTGGTCTAATTCCCGCGAGGGGTTAGCACTTAGACTACTCGCCTCTCATTTCCTCTATTTCTTCTCTTTTTTTTTTTTTTTTTAACTGTTCTTTGCTTGTGTAGGGATGGCGCCGACTATTCATAAACTTAAACAAGTGGCTGCCAAGAAGAGGAAGGCCGCGGGGACTGCGTCCCCTAACGAGGGAAGGACTGCTGCCAAAGTTCCCAGGAGGGCCGACGCTGGGAGGGTCGGCGCTAAAGAGACCGACGCTAAGGCGGCCGACGCCGGTGGGACAACAATCGTGAAGCTCCCACGTGCCAAGGTCTTGAAGAAGGGCGGCCTTAAAAGGGCCGACACCGAGGGGGTCGACGCTCAGAAGACCAAGACGGTGGGGTCCGTGCGCATAGGTGAGGTGGCTCAACCCCACGCCGAAGAATCCGTGGCGAAGGTCGGGGCCAACAAGGAGGTGGAGCGGGGCCCATCGGTGGAAGAATCTCCAGCTCCAGCTCCTTCGATTATTCTACTTGATTTATCTCCTGAGGGGAAGGCGCCGTCTTCTGTGCATAAGGAGAAGGGTAAAGCTCCGGCGGCATTAGCAGTGACTCCAGCCGCCGCCTTGCCCCCTATGGGGGTGACAGCTGAAGCGCCTCTGTCCGCTAAAGCGCCGGAGGCGGCAGGTTCTGAGGCAGGATCAACCTCCGTGGATCCGACGCCTAAGGAAGGGAGGAGTATCGATCCTTCCTTCCAGTCACTGTTGGCGAACCATAGCCGCTGGGCTATGCGGGTCATAGAGGAAGCTTCAGTGGAGGAGATGCAAACATACCTCCAAAGTCGAGGGTGCGCTACCTTCTTTCGTGAAGCCTCGGTGGCGCACCTCTGGGTGAGTCTTTGTACCACTATTGTCCCTTTCCTTTCCCTTTTTCTCTTCTTTTTCTTTTATCAGGATGTCTTTTCCAGGCCTTGAACTCCCTGGTCGCCCTTAGAGATATCTGGACTCTGAACGACACCGCCGTTGAGCAAGCGCGGGAGGAGATGGTCTCCCTTCAAATCAAAGCAGAGAAGGCGGCGATGGCTCTAGAAGACACCCGGGCCACCCTGAAGGGCGAGGTAGAGGCTATTCAGCTTAGAGCCGAAAAAGCTGAATATGCGCTGGAAGTTGCTCAGCACCGTGCTGCCAACGAGCTGGACAACGCTCAGGTGGCGGAAGAGAAGCAAAAAGCGGCCGAGGAGAAGCTGACGGCGGCCGAGGAGAAACTGACGGCAGCAGAGCAGGAGGTATGCGTTCTAAAGACTCAGATGAGCTCTGCCTTTGCCGAGACCAATGCGGCTAAGGAAGCCACCCGCCAACACATAATTAAAATCGCGGATCTGGAGGCGGCAGTGGCGGAGGCCCAGAGAAGAGCCACCGAGGCGGAAGAGAAGGGGGCCAATGCCATAGAGGACTATAAGAAATCCGCAGCCTTCGATGACGAGGTAGCTAAGTCAGCGGCGTCAGCTTATGACGCCGGCTTCCAAGATTGCAAAAAGAAGATACAGGAGCTTTACGACTTGGAAGATATCGAGGAGCTGCAGCCTGACGACGTCCCTGAAGACGGCACCCCGCCTTCGGATGCCCATTAACTGCTTTTTGTTTTTCTCCTTGTTGGCAATTTTGTAGACTTCATCATCAATGAATATTTTTGATTTCTTAAGCTTCATTTGTTCGAACCGCTGTGAACTGCCAGTTGATAGGAATATGTATAGTAGGTTACGTTAGATAGGACCGCGAGCCATGATGCCATCCTAAGCATTGACAAGGTGGATATTTGGTGGTCCTTAGTGCCAACACAGTTGGTCTTCAGTTGCCGGAGCGGATCCGAACTTCTGTTGCCGACGCTGGGCGCCGGTCTTGGGTGCCAACGCGGAGTTGGTCATTAGTTGCCGGAGCGGATCCGGTCTTCTGTTGCCGACGCTGGGCGCCGGTCTTGGGTGCCAACGCGGAGTTGGTCTTTAGTTGCCGGAGCGGACCCGGTCTTTCTGTTGCCGACGCTGGGTGCCGGTCTTGGGTGCCAACGCGGAGTTGGTCTTTAGTTGCCGGAGCGGATCCGGTCTTCTGTTGCTGAAGCTGGGCGCCGGTCTTGGATGCCAACGCGGAGTTGGTCTTTAGTTGCCGGAGCGGATCCGGTCTTCTGTTGCCGACGCTGGGCGCCGGTCTTGGGTGCCAATGCGGAGTTGGTCTTTAGTTGCCGGAGCGGATCCGGTCTTCTGTTGCCGACGCTGGGCGTCGGTCTTGGGTACCAACGCGGAGTTGGTCTTTAGTTGCCGGAGCGGATCCGGTCTTCTGTTGCCGACGCTGGGCGCCGGTCTTGGGTGCCAACGCGGAGTTGGTCTTTAGTTGCCGGAGCGGATCCGGTCTTCTGTTGCCGACGCTGGGCGCCGGTCTTGGGTGCCAATGCGGAGTTGGTCTTTAGTTGAACATACTCGTTATAAAATAAGAACATGTCTATTACTTATGCATCAGACAGATTCAAGTTAATAACGATAGAGTTCTATTGATAGTACCGTCGTAAATTGTCGACATTCCAAGTTCGGGGAGCAGCTTCCCGTCCAGCTCTTCAACTTTATATGCCCCATGGTGGAGTGCCTCTTTGACACGGTATGGTCCTTCCCATTTTGGTGCCAGCTTGCCCCCTTCCGTTGGCTTCGATACTTCAGCTCTTCATAGGACCAGATCTCCTGGCCGGAATGTCTTGGGCCGTACCCGGGAGTTGTAGTGTTTGGCCACTCGCTGACGGAATGCTGCCATCCGAAGATGCGCTTGATCTCGTAGTTCTTCCACCAAATCCAGATCAGCCCTCAGCTGGTTGGAGTTGCTTTCTTCGTGGTATAATTCCGTACGGGGACTAGGAGCCCCTATTTCTACGGGGATGACCGCCTCGGTCCCAAAGACCAGGCTGAAGGGAGTTTCCCCTGTGGGTGCTCGCGGTGTCGTATGGTAGGCCCACAACACACTGGAAAGTTCTTCCACCCAGCGCCCTTTACAGCTATCTAGCCGAGCCCGGAGCCCTTGTAGGATGATGCGATTGGTCACCTCAGCTGCACCGTTGGTTTGGGGGTGCCCTACGGAGGTGAATCGGTGACGGATTCCTAGGCCCTCGCAGAATTCTCGGAAGGCCGTGTTATCAAACTGTCGGCCGTTGTCTGTAACCAGGGTGTGTGGTAACCCAAATCGACACACCACAGATTTCCAGAAGAAAGACTTCACTTTGGCTTCCGTGATCTTAGCAAGGGCTTCCGCCTCGATCCACTTAGTGAAATGATCGACGGCTACAACTAGGAACTTACGTTGTCCGGGGGCCGGGGGGAAAGGTCCTAGGATGTCCATGCCCCATTGTGCGAAGGGCCACGGTGCAGCCAAGGGGGTTAGCTGGGACGCAGGTTGATGCTGGACGTTGGCATGACGCTGACAGCTGTCACACTTTTTAACAAGTTCAGATGCGTCTTCTTTCATCGTCAACCAGTAATACCCTTGACGTAGAGCTTTATATGCAAGAGCCCTGCCCCCCATATGGCTTCCGCATATCCCCTCGTGTATTTCTCGCAAAATATAATTGGCGTCGGTAGGACCGACGCACCTGAGGATAGGGTACGAGAATGACCTTCGGTAGAGCCTTCCCTCCATAAGGAAGAACTTCGGGGCCCGTTTCTTAAGCTTTCTGGCTTCGGCAGGGTCTTCGGGGAGGATACCTTCAGTAAAGTATTGAACATAGGCGTCCATCCAGGAAGGCTCCTGCTCCACTGGTAAAGTTTCTATTTGTGCATCAATGCTCGGGCTTCTAGGTGCTCCACGTAAGCTTTTCCCAACATCCCATCAACTGAGGCAGCGAGGTGGGATAGGGCATCAGCTCTAGCATTCTCTTGTCGAGGAATGTAGCTGACGCTGAAGTGAGTGAATGAAGAAGTCATTGAGAACACCGTGTCCAAGTAACGGGCCATGATGGGATCCTTTGCCTCGTACTCCTTGGTGATCTGGCCAGCAACCAATTGGGAGTCGGTAAAAGCTCTAAGGCGTTTCACCCCAAGTTCCCGAGCCAGTCTTACTCCGGATAACAAAGCCTCATATTCCGCCTGGTTATTAGTGGCTGGGAAGAGGAAGCGAAGTGCACACTCAGTAACCACCCCATCCGAGTTAGCCAAGATGAGGCCTGCTCCACTCCCTTGAGAGTTTGATGCCCCATCTACGTGCAGGACCCACTCATCGTCATCAGCTTCCAAGGGTTGAGTGTCCGTCGAAAGTTCTTTGGATAACTCGGTTCCCCAAGTGCATTCGACCAAGAAATCTGCCAAGACTTGAGACTTCATGGCCGAACGAGGGCGGAAAGATAAATCAAACTCCCCCAGCTTGAGGGCCCACCTGGCCAGCCGGCCAGAAGTATCCGAACGAGCTAGAATTGTCTTTAGAGGCTGGTCAGTGATTACTGCGATCGGGTGGGCTTGGAAGTATGGCCGCAGACGCTGGGCCGACACAATTAATGCAAAGATGATCTTTTCCATGTTTGAGTATCGAGTCTCAGCATCATGAAGTACCTTACTTGTATAGTATACTGGCCTTTGTGTGCCATCAGTGTCCACACGGGCTAGCACGGAGCTAACAGCCTCGGGAGAGGCTGCAAGGTATAGAAGGAGCTCCTCTCCGCCCGTCGACTTGGCTAGCAGTGGCGGGGTGGATAGGAACGTCTTTAACCCTTCGAACGCCTCCTGGCATTCTTTGGTCCACTCGAACTTATTGATTCTGCGAAGCACCTTGAAGAAAGGCAAACACCTTTCCGCGGACTTGGATAGGAAGCGGCTTAAGGCAGCTATTCTTCCTGTCAGGCGTTGTACTTCCTTCTTGTTGGCGGGAGGCCTCATGTCTAAGATAGCTTGGACTTTGTCTGGGTTAGCTTCAATTCCTCTCCGGGTCACCATGAAACCCAAGAACTTCCCAGCTGTTACTCCGAATGCACACTTGCGGGGGTTCAGCTTCATCTGATATCGACGAAGATTGTCAAAAGTTTCTGCCAAATCCATGATGTGGTCAATGGCACGCACGCTTTTTGTCAGCATGTCATCCACATACACTTCCATATTACGCCCTATTGTCCTTCAAAGACTTTGTTCATCAGCCTCTGGTAAGTAGCCCCCGCGTTTTTTAACCCGAAAGGCATCACCTTGTAGCAATATAGACCCTTTTCGGTTATGAAGGAAGTAGCTTCTTCATCCTCCGGATTCATCCGGATCTGGTTGTATCCGGAGAAAGCATCCATGAAGCTGAGGACCTCATGGCCGGATGTAGCATCCACCAATTGATCGATTCGAGGTAGTGGAAAGCTATCTTTGGGGCACGCCTTGTTGAGGTCGGTGAAATCTACACACATCCTCCAGCTCCCGTTGGCCTTGCGGACTAACACCACATTAGCTAGCCATTCAGGGTAATGGACTTCCCGAATGTGGCCCGCGGCCATGAGCTTGCGGATCTCCTCGTCGATGGCTTTCTGTCTGTTTGGAGCGAAGTTTCTCTTCTTCTGTCGGATTGGCCGACACCCTGGCTTGAGGTTAAGCCGATGGGTAATTACTTCTTCAGGGACGCCTGGCATATCGGAGGAAGACCATGCGAAGACGTCAGCGTTGGCACGTAGGAATGCGAGGAGTTGACGACGTGCCTCTTCGGGAGTGATGCCCCTAGCTGAACAGTCCTTGTCGGGTTATCGTCCAAGGGGAGGGTTAGAAGGTGCTCTGTCGGCTCTCCCCTTCTTCCCAACTCCCTAGGATTGAGCGACCCAGAGGCTGTTGCTGACTCTGCGCTCAGCGGACTGGGCGACAGATGATAACAGGGCGGCAGTGGGCTTTGCTCCCCCTTCATTTCTCCGATCCCTTCGTTGGTAGGGAACCTTACTAACAGTCTCTTGGTGGAGATCACGGCGTCCAGCAGGTTCAGCCCCGGTCTTCCCAGGATGGCGTTATAGGCCAGCGGGACCCGGACCACCAGGAAGTTGACGACCACTGTACTCTGACATGGAGGAGTTCCAGCCGTGACAGGGAGAGCAATTTCGCCTTCGACATTCACTGAGTCTCCCGTGAAGCCCATTAGTGGTGTGGCAACGGGTCGAAGCAAGGACCTTGATAATTCATCCGAACAAAAGCCTCATAACTCAAGACATCCACAGAGCTCCCACTATCAATTAAAATTCTTTTTACAGGGTGTTTAGCTATAGTCATAGAAACTACGACGCTGTCGTCGTGCTTATTAACTACCCCATCTAGATCCTTTCCGAAAAAAGGTATTACAGAGTCTACTCCCTCGCGCGGCCTTTTCGAACCACCATCCGTTCCCCAAGAGATCATAGCTATGGTTTTTTCAGTCGGGGCATTATCCACGCCAGCCGACGACCTGGGGCGCCATGGGGCCCACCGCGGGGAGATTCCCCCTTCGAACAAACTTGCCCAGGTGGCCCTGCTGAACCAGCTCCTCGATGGCCTTTTTTAAATTGCGGCAGTCTTTGGTGTCGTGGCCGTAGTCCCGATGGTACCGGCAGTAAAACTCCTTGTTACGAGTGCCCCAGACTTCAAGGGAGCCGACGCTTGAAGTATGGTTCCTCCTCGATCTCCAATAGGATGTGGGATATGGGGGCCATGAGGGGAGTGAACTGCTCTTTAGGAATCAGCGTTTGTGGCCGGCGATCCGAGCGTCGTGGAGGCTCGGGCTTCCTAGGTTGTGCACCAGCGCGGTCAGAAGGCGTGGTTTGTTACTGGGGTTCTTGTCGATGTCTCTCCGGAAAGAATCTGCCTCGTCAGCGCGGATGTATTTCTGTGCCCGGCTCAGAAGCTCGGCGTAGGAACGCGGAGGCTTCTTATCCAGAGAGTAAGCGAATCTGGACGGGCGAAGTCCTCTCTTTAGGGCCAAGGTGGCGACAGAGTCCTCCAGGTTGTATACCTCCAGCGCTGCCTCCTTAAATCGAGCGACGAAATCCTTTAAGGTCTCGCCACTTTTCTGCTGAACAGCAAAGAGGCTATCGGCAACTCGTGGGATCTTTCGACAGGCATCAAAATGAGCCAGGAAGGACCGCTCAAGTTGCCGAAAGGAGTTGATGCTGCGTGGAAGTAAACGGGAGTACCACGCGCGTGCCGCCTTACGGAGCGTCGCCGGGAAGGCGACGCATAATAAGGAATCCGTCGCTCCCTGGACCTGCATGAGGACTTTGTAGCTTTCCAGATGGTCCAGGGGGTCCGTCGTTCCATCATATGGATCCAATTGAGGGAGACGGAACCGGGGGGGACCGGTTCCTCCATGATATGGCGAGAAAGCGGGGGGCGATGTTCATACTCCGCTGCATAGGGATCGGCGATCGACGGCTGAGTTCGTCCAACCGCCGATGGTATTCGTCAAGCCTTGCTCGGCCCGCCGAGTGGTTTCCGGGGAGCGTTACCTCGGGATGAGTCGGAAGAAGAAGATCGCCGGCACGAAGAATGTGCCCGCTTGGACTCCTTTTCTTCTGGTCGGTGGTGGGGACGACTGGAGCGACGGAAGGGAGACCGTCGTCGCTTCGAGGTCCCTTGGGAAGAGTCGGAAGAAGAAAGTCGACGTCGCAAAGAAGGCGCCCGTTTGGACTCCTTTCCTTCCGGTCGGTGGTGGGGACGACTGGAGCGACGGAAGGAAGACCGTCGTCGCTTCGAGGTCCCTTGATGATGAGGTTCGGGGGGTGAGCGGTGAGAGACCTCAAGCGGGGTCCCTCCTTGATGAGACTGCACTGTTCCTCGCACCCCTTCACCCATGGCAGGGGGTTGAGTTACAGCAGCCACATAGCGCTCTTGCAGACCCCGGACCATCGTCGTCAGATCCTGGACCTGATGGGCTAGATCATCAAGCCGGTCAGGTTGGCTCGTCGGTGCAGGGGGGAGCATGAGGGTTGGCCTCCGAATGCTCCACTCGCGGGATAAGCCCGGCTGCCTAGCTAGAGGAAGCCTCTTGTGCTCGCGTGGTCACCATCGCTTCCTTTGCAAAACTGGAGGGACTTCAGGGGAACTTTCGACTTGGTCTGCCTTCTTGCCGCCCCCCCTTCCTGGCGCGCCAATCTGTTGCGGCCGAATCACGTGTGAGGAACGTCGGCAGCTGGGATCACCGTGTCTGCAGAGAGATCACCGTCTTCCTCCAGGAGCCTGCAAAAAGTCCCGGGCCGGTGGTTCCGGCGAGGACCCTCCGACGCTCAAGTTAGTGAGTCGTCGAACAGGAATATGATTTTTGTTGAATTGTATTAGCCTGAGTTTTCGAGAGGGAGTCCCCTCACATGGAGCTCGGGTCCTCCCTTTATACCTGTTGGGAATCCCGCATACCTTGGCCAGTTGGAACCGTCGATCTGCTTCATCGAACGGTAAGTTGTTGGACTGTTGCGGGATAGGGGGCCGCTTATAGCGGTAACTGCTGATCAGGCTGGCACTTGCCCGTGATTTTGGTAAACGGGCTGTTCAGCAATAGTCCTTAGATCGCGGGGTCCATTGCCTAAGACTAATCCTCGTATGATGGCCGACACTGGGGGCCCAGGCTGGGTGGCAGCGCTAGAGGCCGAAACCAAAACCTCAGGACTGGGACTCACGAAGGCCGACGCTGAGGCTGGCCTTGAGACTGACGCTGAGGATCGACGCTGGAGGCCGACGCTGGTGGCCAGCTCTGGAGACCGACGCTAGCCGCCGGTGCCAACGCGTAGTTGGTCTTTGATGCTGACGCTGGAGGCCGACGCTGGTGGCCAGCTCTGGAGACCGACGCTAGCCGCTGGTGCCAACGCGTAGTTGGTCTTTGATGCTGTCGCTGGAGGCCGACGCTGGAGGCCGACGCTGGTGGCCAGCTCTGGAGACCGACGCTAGCCGCTAGTGCCAACGCGTAGTTGGTCTTTGATGCTGTCGCTGGAGGCCGACGCTGGAGGCCGACGCTGGTGGCCAGCTCTGGAGACCGACGCTAGCCGCTGGTGCCAACACGTAGTTGGTCTTTGAGGCTGACGCTGGGGGGGCCAACGCTGAGGCCGACGCTGGGGCCGATGCTGGGGCCGACGCTGGAGGCCCTGGGTTTTGTTGTCACATCATTGCTTTCGAAAGTTGTGCGGAAGATAATACCACCCTAGGGAAACCGCCAACCGTATCAGACATAAAGTGAGAACATTCATTGATGGAAAATTGAAGATTGGAGATAACAATCTCCTTGAACATGATGATGATGGAATAGCTATCTCTGGAGACATCCATAATAGTTGGGCTGGAGTGTCTACTTTGCAAGCCCTTTTCGTTAAAGAGCATAATGCTGTTTGTGATGCACTTAAGGTATAGTACTTGTAACAAACTGAATATTTATCTACTTTGTCTATCTTGAATTTCATTATATTATTCATTAAAATATGAAGTCCAAAACATGCTTATTTTCTACTACAGGCAGAGTATCCCCATCTAAATGATACAGAGTTGTATCGTTATGCTAGACTGGTGACATCCGTAGTAATCTCAAAAATTCACACCATTGATTGGACTGTAGAGCTTCTCAAGACCAACACAATGAATGCAGCGATGCATGGAAATTGATAGAGAATTTATCATGCAACATTAGAGACTATATAAATTACTTATCCACTTAAGCTAATAAAAGTGTTTGCTCTTTTCTTTTGCAGGTATGGATTATTAGGGAAAACCATTAAGGATATCTTTGGGAACATAGGGGGTCCTATTCTTTCTGGGCTTGTGGGATTGAAGAAGCCAAACAATCATGGAGTTCCATATTCCTTGACCGAGGAGTTCACTAGCGTTTATAGAATGCACTCACTTCTCCCAGATAGCCTTAGACTTAGGAACATCAATAGCAATCCTGGACCAAACAAGTCTCCTGAGTACCTTGAAGAGTAGGCATCTGTTTTTATGTCCATCCTTCATTTATTGCCTTACTCATGGACTTGCTCAAAATTTTTTTTCCTTTTTTTATGCCATTTGCTAAACAGCATCAAGATGGAGGAGCTGGTAGGCATAAAAGGAGAGTCAACTTTAACCAAGATTGAATTCGAAAGGCAGATGGTATCAATGGGCCACCAAGCATGTGGTGCTCTTGAGCTATGGAACTACCCTTGGTTTTTCAGAGACCTCATTCCACAAAATGTTGATGGAACTCAAAGGCCAGATCATGTTGACATGCCTGCCCTTGAAGGTAATGATTCATGAATGCATGCATATTACATATGTACATGGCTACATACGACATGCATATGTGGTACAAAAGCTGATGACTATATGTTGTGGTTATTCAAATAGTTTATGGAGATAGGGAAAGAAGTGTGCCAAGGTACAATCAGTTCAGAAGGCGTTTGCTGATGATTCCCATATCCAAATGGGAGGATTAAACCGATGACAAGGAAGCAATTGAAACTCTAAAAGAAGTATATGGGGATGATGTTGAGAAGCTGGATCTTCTGGTAGGTCTTATGGCAGAGAAGAAAATCAAGGGATTTGCCATCAGTGAACTGCTTTCTTTATTTTCCTTATAATGGCATCAAGGTAAAACCAATGAGCACTTTATTTTATTATTAATGATATTATATATATGAGGTTGTATGTCTACTTATAGTCTGATTTCACTACTTTGAGTAGGAGGTTAGAAGCCGACCGTTTCTTCACCAGCTATTTCAACGAAAAGACATACACAAAGAAGGGCTTTAAGTGGGTAAATGCCACAGAGAGTTTAAGAGATGTCATCGAACGCCACCATCCAGATGTTGCTAAGAAATGGATGAATTCTACTAGTGCATTTTCCGTGTGGGATGCATCACCAAACTCTTTCAATCCCATCCCTCTCCTTCTTCGATTTCCAAGCTAAGAACAACAATGTCAATGAATTGGTAGCTCGTGTTGTGTACTTCATCATATTAGGAGTTGCTGTGGAAGTATGAATTTATTGTTTCTAGTTGTTTGAGAATAATTGATATCTTCATCCATGTCTGTAGCTTTCTCAAACTATCTAATAAATGATTTCATTATTTCACTGCTAGTCATCAGTTATGATCTATTTACTGCAACCAATCAAAGAAGTTTTGCATACATTCCCTTCTAGTATCTAGCTTCCATATTTAGAGTTTCCCATAAAATTTTAAATATCTTGAGATGAAAGAGTCCTGATTTTATGTGGAATGAAATGCATATATATCGTCCCATCCTATGCTAATACGTGGGCAAGTGGTGTTTTAAGATGAAGGCATCCTTATTTTTATGTGAAACAAGATGCATGCATATCCATCCCATCATGTTTCGGATAAGAGATGTTTTAAGGTGCACTGATTGAAACATTGAGACAATAACAATGATTTCATATTCTAATACTTAAAATAACAATCCATTCGATGTATCATAAAAGATTTTATTGAGATTAAAAATTATAGTTTATTCATTCATAAAATAAGCAAAAATCTTCTGCGTAAAATATTGGATGCGTGTAGTACTCCGGCAAAGTAGATTTAAGAATTTGAAAAGGACATGAATGAATTCACCAATGATATCTTAATCATATTGATAAGAAATGCTATATTTCAAGTCAACTGGGTTAGATGGCATATTTGAATGTAAAATATGACATGACAACCATTACCTAATCAATACTATAGGAGAAACTTATAGATCATGAAAAAAAATATTACCAGGTCCAACCCTATCAACATAGTCTCTGATGCGATGAGATTGGTATGATTGCAATTGATGCTTTATATATGCGTCAATAAAAAAAAAATTTAACTCTCTTTTTTTTATTGGATATCAATAACATCTATTGTACATCATGATCATAATTAAACATCAAGAGATAAAATAATCCTTTATGAATTAAAGAATATTAATATCATGTTTTAAATATTTATCCGAACAATTCTTGATGAATGTATTGTGGTAACCGGGACCGCGAGTTAGGACTTGGGGGCCATCAGAGCAGTGGCCTGCAAAGCAGAAAGACATTGGGCTTGGTTTAGTACAAAAGGGCGGATGAAAAAGAAAAAAAAGTTAAGAAAGGACGAGAACTTGAAGTAAATGGCCAATCCAAAGGTCGAAATGATGAAAAAGTTGCATCATTTAGTGATGCGATTGATCTTTTTTCCTTCCAAATTCGAACTATATCTTCACTATGTTATCGCGGCTTTCATGTCCCCCAACCTGCTATATATCTCGACTGAATGCATATATATAACACGGCCTTGCATCATTTTTATGACCGGATGTTTTAATGGTTGGAACAAAGTAAGGTACCAATCGATCAAGATAAATTATTAGATTATTGATATTAGCTTTTGTAATTACATAATTTATAATAACATTAAAATGAATTTTAATATTTTAGCAATTGATAACATATTCAGATACCATAAAAAAAAAATCTTGCATTATTTCTAGAACAAAGTAAGGTAAAATTATCTAACTTATATTTCATAAATATTGACTTTTCTTTTAAAAAAAAAAAGTAGAGAAAAACTCAACAAAACTCTTTTTGAATGCACTCTCAGCTGAAACGGAGGACGATTAATTGAGAATCCGAGCATGCAATTGCGCCTAATTAGTACTATTTGTCTCGGTAAGCTCTTATTTCAAAACTGAATCATGGCGTAGTCCCGTAGATAATACTCCAAAGTTTGTTTTTAACTTGCTGTTGGACATTTGGATCAACCCGATCATAAGTTAAATATGAATTATATGAGATCGCTTGTCTGTTGTTCAAGATAGATAAGGTTATAACTGTTAAAGAATTTCATGTATATCAAATTAAGAACTCGATCTCTCTCATCAGAAAACCTATATATAAATAGACGTACGGGTCTTCGTCTACCTACCGTATACGACGCTTTAAGAGAAAGAAAACTATTGCCAACCTTTTGTTTATTTATTTATTTTTTCCTCATCACCTTCGACGCGATTGAAATTAAATCATACCGTTTAAATTAAATCATACCATCTGAACATAAATTCTTCTTCAGTTGCTTTATTAGCACAAATTCAGGTTCTTATAAAAATCATGTTGTAAGTCATGTTAATATATATCTTATATCCTAGCTAGGGTAAGAGTTAACAAATAATATATTTATCATGAGATACTTTTTTTAAAAACTATTTTCAAGTTTTTGATAAAAAAATAAATGTGGGAGCTAAAACCTATGAACATGATTCCAAACCTATCAAAAAAAAAAAAAGGGTTGGATAAGTTTTTTAACTATTTTCAAGTTTTTTTCCTTTTCTTTTTGATTTTTGGATCGAAACCTGAAAATAGTATTTGGATAAGTTCCATTTTTAATTTTATTTTTAAAAATTTTAGAATTTTATCTAAATAGCATTATATATTTTATAAATTATTAATTAAATTATTTATATGACTAATACTTTAATATTTTTTGATATATGATATAGTTAATGTTAATATGACTTAATGAATAATAGGAGTAGAAGTATATCTTTCTAAGTTGAGTGTTATTGAATTATTGGCATTACAACTTCAAACATTCTTTATGAAAAGATGAAAGATTAGAATTTAAGTATGATTTTTATTTATTTATTTATTTATAAGATTAAGATATTTTCAATATTTACCTATTTTATTTTGTAAACTTATTAATAATTTAATATTGTTGTTTACTTAATTTTAGACGTACACTTATTTAGATTATAAGCTTATAACTATTATTTATGTTAATTGGATTAAAAAAGATTGAATTGATCATTAATAAATTACTTTAAAAGAATAAAAAAATTATGTATTGAATTCTTTTTTAAAAAGATTAAGCTCTTTTGAAAATATTCAAGATTAGAATTTAGCTTCAATGATCGGGATATGAAAATACTCAACCTTATTTGCCATCATGATTTTTCCCATGCAAACATTTTAGCTAAGGTGTATTTGTTCTAGGATACTATTATATATCCAAAAAGAAAGAAAAAAAAAAGGTTGAGCGTGATTTTCTTAATCAATAATTTTATATTTATTTATCAAAAGTTTATGCATAACATATTGTTCTAAATGACAGCTACTTCTTATCATAAATTGTTGCAAAAGACTAAATAACGATGTAGTGCATATATGCAAAAATTATCATAAATTATTTTAGTAACATATCATTCCATAGTGATGCATGATCCGTAGCCATGTCATTCCATAGCCATGCATGGCCGTTATGCATTTTATAACGTCAAGCAAGAAAGATATAGAGAGAGAGAGAAAGAAAAAGAATCTAATTATCTAATACCATAACATAAAATAGGAAGAGAGTTGAAGTTGATATATATATATATATATATATATAGCCTATGCTTATTTGCCTTTGTGCTTGTTTCAGCCAGCCTCTCCACCGCTACCGTTAAAAAAGCATCAGTACGAGTCCTCGACGTCAAACAGCAAAAAAAAACCCCTGTTCAGAACGTTGTACATTTCCCCCTCCCTCCCTCAGCTCTCTCTACTTGCCTTCTCTCTCTGCCACTCACTTCTCTTGAGTTCTTCTCCTCACCACCTTTTCCTTCACCGAAATACTCCATCTCCTCCCTTGCCTCCTCCCAGATCCATACACCCTTCCGCCGAACCTACTCTTCCCTTGCACTATATGTGGCGATCGAGTTAAGGGTTGGGGTTCTTGGTTTGGAATTTGGCTGTGCTGGTGAAGGAGTTAATAAAGCTCATTGATATGTTGTGGAAGGCTCAAAAGAAGCAGCAACCCTTCGTTGATCCGGATCTCGACCTAGATCTTGAATGCTGTCGACGAGAGCAGCGGCAGAGCCGAGCGGGTCTGGGTCCGAATTATTGGCGCCGACTACGAGTTTTAGAACCAAGATTTGGCCGCGGTTTGATCCATCCACTGGTACGTAACTTTTCTCTAAAAAATATTAACATTAACGGTGTTCTTTTCTCTTTTGCTAGCTGGAATCTTAAAAGAGATTCTTGAATCGGTCATGGATTCTTTGTTGACTAGATACCTTCATGGTCTAACAGTTCGTAGATGGTTGATAATTTTTTTTTTAAATTTATTTTTTACTTTATTTTCTGTCCTGCACAAGTATTTTATGATATTATCTGCTGCTAAACTTGGTGTGATGGCTATTTTCTGTCGTTCCTTCCTCTTTATCACTTCTTTTGCATAAATATATTATTGGAAATTTTGTGGACTCTATCTTTAAGTAGTTTTCTAAGAACTCACTAAAATAAATAAATAACTAAGAACAATGCATGTTACCCTTTTAGGTTCTCTTTGGATCTTTCAAGAGAAAAAAAGGGAAGGATTAAGGATAGTTTTTTATGAACTCACTAAAATAAATAAATAATTAAGAACAATGTTATCCTATTCAAGGCATGCTATGAGTTTGTGTAATGCTTCTAAGTCCGTCTGCTAGTACTTAAGTGAAAGTTAATGAATAGCAAGTGAACTTATGCTATAAGCACATGACACTTTCTTTTTCATTCATATGGAACTATTTTTGAGATGTTACAATCTTCAATCTTATCCTTATAATGCGACTCTACCTTTGAGCCAAATCGTTAGAGTTATAATGATGGCTTCACGTCATGACGAAACTTTACCACTGTTCCATGGGCAGTATTTTCCTTATGCCCATCAACTTTTGCACACTTGGATCGAATCGGCTCTGATACCATTTATAATGCCCCAAGCCCACTTGTTGATCTAATTAACCTGCTAGCTTGTTGAAACTACATGGTTCAAAAATTCGGATGAAAGTTAATGGGTAGCAACTAGACTTGTTATAAACATATAATACTTTCTTTTCCATCCATTGTGGTATTATTTTGTAGGTGTTACAGTGTGAAGGATGGGAAAAGAAGCAAGAAAATGAAGGGAAGGGAAGGGTTGTTACCTTCTTCTTGTTTGAGAATGAGAGGAGGAAAGAGGGGAGAGAAAAAGATGATAATTTATTTTGTTTGGATAAAAGAGAGAGAGGAGAAGAAAGATAATATTTACATAATCATAAATATACTCATATCATGGGACAAATCCAAATCAATTTGCAGGGACAAAGTTGAAAAGATGGGACAAAAGTTATAAAACTATTTCCCTTCCCTCACCTCTAATTTGGGAGGTAGGTAAAGAAATTTAACCTCTTCATAGAATGAGTAACCTCCATTCTCCTCCTCCTCCTTTCTCTTTCTTCCAAACAAATTGTCCTTCCTTCCCCACTCCTCTCTCTCATTAACCTCCAGACCCAAGTGTAAACAATTGATGACGGTCTTCTTTCAAAATACAATGAACCTGTATATTCTTCTTGAAGTGTATTATAATGAAAAGAACCAAGACTAATCCGAACCAACCAAATCCAGATGCAAATAAAATCAGCAAAATTATTGCATAAAAATATCTCTTTATGCGATTCAGTCTTTTTCTATTGAATGTTCAAATGGTGCACTCAAGTTGATTCAATCTGAAACGGTTAATAGCTCTCAATTGTGTTAGGTTGGTTTTAGATTGCTTTGGATGGATGAGACTGGTAATCTGATCTTTTATTTATAGATGTTAAGGGGTATATGTGAATGAATATTTAGACATCCCTTAATTGGATGCACCCATCCATCTCATCCATCAGTTTTCAAGGATTGTGTCCTTTGGATTTAATCAATCTGATTGGATTCATTAAGATGCATCCTCTTATCAAATTAGTCCGATTGGATGTGTCACATCTCTTACACGTCTCTTCATAAGTAACTCTCTCTTAAGATGCATTTATATTTTTAAGAGAGAAGAGAGATATAAAGAGAGAGAAAATTAATCTTTATCCATTAAGAATCCTAGAATTTACACTACTTGGAACTAGGATTTACATTCTTGAAGTTTTAAAATTCTGAATTATATAAATAATTCCCAACATATATTGCACCTGAAATCTATCAAATTTATATACAAAGTTTTTATCATTTCATATTTGCATATTGACATTCTTTGTATTACTGGGTTGGTGCAAATCCATCCTCTAGAGTTGATGAACTGTCTTTCAAGGTAGAAAATTTTCATAAATGTTTTCTGATGAACAATATCTCTGAATCTATTTATATGGGTTTTTTGGTCTAGAATTTGTGCTAACTGGCATGTTTAGCTTCAATCTGTAGCACTTCTACCAAGGGGAAAAAATTGTGCAGCAAGTACAAGAGGTAGACATGTCAATCTTTGTAAGTTTGCAACTGATCTGCATCTAACTTCTTATATTGAAGCAGGTAAAACAGTGTCCTTATACGAGAAAACAAGAATTGTTGTGCCAGAAGACAGATATGGACTATATGCAATTGATGTATTGGACCTTGACATGGTAAATTTTTTATCAAGTTCACCGTATCATCTTTCATTGGGTTGATAGATATTCTAGAGTGGTTTTCTTAACAAAGGAGAATGATCACCTGTTCTAAATTTCAGGAAGTGCAGACAGATCAGTGATGCTCAATCTTAAGAAGCTAGGAGCCAAAATTGGAGTGGGGGTACAATGATGGGTGTATAATGACACTTAATAAAAGATACAATAGATTTCATCTTTACCATGGTTTGCGTGACCAACTTATGGAGGTGAAAGGAATTGAGAGTGTTCTTTGGGGAACAGGTTGATGTGATGACTGACAAGCAACATTGAAACATGACATAAGAAGCAATCAACATATAATCTTTTAGGTTATTAATTTAGATACCTTCCTTAGTTCCAATGACATTAAATCATGCAGTTGCTGCTTTGAGGAGAAATCTTCCCTTTCAAAAAAAGGGTCAACTTCAGAAAACTACCTACTGATTTGCTAATCTAGTAATATATTGACTAGAGATGAACTTCCTTGATCTAGGCTTTCATGGCAGTTTCATAGTGATGGAAAAAGGCTTAGATCATAATATATTAACATCTTGTCCTCCGTCACCAATGTCAGATATTGCACCAATCAAGACTTCATGTAACAGAATTGTCATGGGAAAATATGGGACCTTTCTGTCATGTGCATAACTAGCTATTTACATGATCAACATATTTTCTTTTTTTTTTTTAACTTTTATTCATTTAACTTTCAAACAATGTGCTGTATGTTCAAATTTTGTTTCCATTCCATCTTAAAGAATCTAGCATTTTGAGGCGCATTAAAAATCCAAGCCACTGCTGATACGTGGAAGTAGGTACATTGTACTGCATGAAGGGTGCTCCTGCAAAAGCAATTGCTGGTATTACATCAGAGCAAACAAATTTCATTATAAAGAATTAAGTAAGTATATCAAGATAAATGTTATAGAAAGTCATACTGCTACTTTGAAGATGAAAAAATATGGTCTGAGTGAGTAGTATACATGCATAAATCATCTAATGTTTGAAAAAAATATGATGGGATGCATATGAACAAGTGCAAACAGATAAGCCTGTGCTCATTCCCACATTGAAAGCCTACTAGCTTTCTATAAGCCTTCATTTGTTAAGAGTATTGATGTGGTGTATATCGAAGACATACAACTGATAGTCCCAGAATCATATATATTGATACTTGTTGCCTCATATACTACATCTACTCCATGACTAGAATATTTGCATTTATAACTGGGAACCTGTTACGGAAAGATGAGGTTCTTATAATGCTAGGTTTATTGTGACTATAGACGTATTATCGATCACCAAAGGGGAAAAAATAGGTTTTGTTGTAAGAGAGCTTCAGAATGGCTCGAATTGAAACAACAATGAGCTTACAGGTCACACTCTAGTAAAAGGTGCCAAGCCATAGTGTACTAGAGTTTACTGTAAAGACATGCCAAGCTACAAATTATATTAATATAGGAGCATAGCATTGTAGTACATTTTGTAATATATTCACTATCATATACATAAAATCTTTAATTTTCTGCCATTGTGATTCCCTCACCTAAAGCTTTGCTAATTCCATGCTCATAATTCTGGAGCTAGGTTAGATTGTTTTAATGTCTTTATATTTTTGGTGCCTTTTTCCATTAATGTTTCCACAATGGTTCTTTCATTTGTTCCTGTTATTGAAACGCATTTTTAGAACTTCTTCAAATTGTGGAAGCTTTTTTTTCTTAGTAATTTTGAAGAAGCTAATTTGTTTCCTGCAGATCATTGGACAAGATAGTGTCAGTTATTATCATGACATGATAGAAGAAATGATCAAATGGGGTTTTCAAGAGGGTAAAACCCTCTTTGGATTTGGCTATGACTTCTGCCAAAGCAATAGGTATGCATTCAAAATACTAATATGCTTCTAACCATTTGTTTTCTACCATCATTGGATGAACTAACTTTACATTTTGCCCTATCCAACCACCACAACACCCCCTCCCCACAACCCAAAAAAAAAGAAAAAAAAGAAAAAGAAACAATGTATCTGAGTTTAAATGATATGAGATTTTTGTTAACAACATTTTTATTATCATAAATTATCATTGGCTACCTCATTTAGTGGCCAATCACACCAAAAAGCCATGGGCAGCATCTATATACATATCAGCATAATTCAAAGTCTTCATTTCTTTATTTTCCTCATGCATTGACACTTTTGGATACATTTATTGCTTTTGCTTCGATCAGGCTTCAGGAAACTCTAGATAGATTTGCTTCAAAATTAGAGGCATATGCAATTCAACTGGAGGGAAGAAGCTAATCATCATAAGTCACTCTATGGGTGGCCTGCTGGTGAAATGCTTCATGTGTCTTCACAACGATGTGAGAATGCTTTCTCACCTGTTGATGTTCTGCAGTATTTGGATCCACTCACAGTGGCAATATTATGTGTAATATTTTCCCCTTTCATGACAGATTTTTGAGAAGTATGTGCAGAGTTGGGTTGCAATTGCTGAACCATTTCAATGTGGGAATTTCTAGCATGCAAAACAGTTCAGTTTAACTTTCATTTCCTGAACCCGAAACAAATCAGAGAAATTGAGCTTGACAACGGCTGAATGAAACGCATATTCATACACACACATATATTGAGACAATAATAGAAACAAACTGCAGGTTATTGAGGACCATGCCTTCTGGAAATTTGTGAGAGGAAAATCTTTTTAGCCTTTCCATAAAGAAGATGAAGTGATCCAAATTCTTGCAAGAACTAGAACTAAGTGTCCAAGCACATAAATCCAACTTATGTTTTAGGTATTTTTATATCATTTTCAATGAGTTCAGCCGAAACTAAACTATACAAGGAAAATGATTTTTCTGTACATATGCATGGCCACTCACAGAGAGGGGCTACAATCCTACGGGTAGCATCTGGATCATTTAATCCTACCGGTAAATCTGGATCATTTCAGTGCAGAATGTATGGCCTGGCATCTCAATAAATAATCTAAACCATTAATAATAAATTGTAACATCTAAATTGCCTAAAAGACTAAAGTAAAATGACTTGGAGAATTCTTACCTAAGCAATCAATGGTCAGAATGGATTTGAGTAACGGTTATATTTAAGGTTTATAACATTTTAAACTATTTGAATTTGTGTTTATTTGTCAGCAGTGTCGATTTTTTATTTTTAATTTTTATGACTTGCCATGCATCTTGGCATACCAACTCTCTATCATAAACTCTGTTTCTGTCCTCTAACTAAGTGGGCAGCATCCACAATTTTCAGCTTTTGGTTTTCAGGCATTTTAGATTTTCTAGACGATGTTGGTTTGTAAGCAGTTACCTAGATGGTGGACAGGCTATGTAAGAAGATATCTTTAGGTATTGAAAGGATCCTGCATCTAAAAACATACCTGCACCAAACTAGGAACCTGAGTCCATTTCGTGTCAGTGGTGCTCATCTAGATCACTATATTGTGTCATTGTCCAGATTTCCAAGTGTTTCCCAAGTTATTGGGTAATATCTAGGCCAACAATTTCTTACCAGGATGTTGCGTACTATAACTTGTTTGGACACTGGAA
Source organism: Calamus simplicifolius (assembly GCA_900491605.1). NCBI lineage: Eukaryota > Viridiplantae > Streptophyta > Magnoliopsida > Arecales > Arecaceae > Calamus > Calamus simplicifolius. Next base: position 824,324 of record UESW01004760.1, on the reverse strand, counting down.
TGAATTCACATTTTTTGTGTACATGTTTATGTTACATAATAAATGCATGCTTGCATGCACAAATGCATGCCCGTAAATTTATGCCTATTATATGTCTCCATTGCTATATGTGTATGTGGTGCAATCTGGCTTTTTATATTTGCAATTCAATCTAATGCCTCTCGTTTCTTATGAACATGGATGTTCCATAAGTTCATTTGTTCAAAGTCTTAGGCCTCAGCTGCAAACTCAAGCAACTTGGACTGGCTGAAGAAAAACAATCTCAACCAACTGTTCATAACATCTTTTATAAAATATCTACTATGTTCTATGCATGGCAGTGTAGATTTTCAAATTAGGGCTTATCATGTATCTTGAAATATGTTCTTTACTTGTGACAGGTGGGGTTCAAATAAAAAATGTCAGTTGATTAAATGTAGCACAGAATTTGGTAATATGAGCATAAGCAAATAGATGATTGAAAGAATGAGTACGATCAATAATATGAACTTCAAAATTCAAACTAGATGGCTTACTATCTAACATATTGGCAGTTGTCTGTTTATAGTCTTACTATATGCATGCGGATATGCAGATCCAGCTAAGCAATGATGCATCAATGCATATACTACCAAGTTTAATATATCGGTCTTGATGAAGTAATTAAGATATATCTTGAAATGCAAGCACCAAGAACCCAAATTTAAATGGACCAATCACATATAGATGTGTGCTAGCAGTCAATGAAGTATTGAATTGTAATTAAAAATTCAATACCGTTTATATGCATCTGGTTTTTCCTGAAACCATGTATTCAGGTAGGATGGATTTTATCTGACATTGATTTTATCTGACGTGCTGATGGAAGCCAGAAAGCTCAAAACATTTTTAGATGGGATCTTTTAATTTGGATGAAAATTGAATAATGAGTGCATATGGTGTACTGGAAAGGGAGAAATGATTGGCATTATAGAAGTTTCCTCTTTGCAGTTTGCATAGTTTTATGACTCATGAGAAACTACAAAAGTTGACTTGACCTTTTTATTTTTTTTTGCAAGCACTTATCTTTCAATTTTACAAACCTGGCAGATTATCTAAGTTTTGGTTATTTATTTTTTTATGATCTCCACTCATATTTGGTTGCTCCAGAGAGTTTCATGACAATAATTGGCTTAAATTTTCTTCTTTATTTTAAATAACACTTCTAAATGTATGTGCAAGCTTGAACAATCAATTGATGGCACTCAAACCATCTGCAACTAATTGTAACTTTTATGACTTCTGATTAATGAATTATAATATAGGTAGGATATATAGAATCATCAAAATATATTAAAAATAATCAAGACGATTCAAAATTGACTCCATGGCTGTAACTCTTACCAAATTAAATTCAATGATCATCTAATATACAAGATATATTTGAATTTCTTGGGTGTGTTTAATTTATGGTTAATTACTTATCTTGCATTATTTCGCATCTTTTATGCAACAAGTCCACGACATAGGTTCATCATCAATTGGATTGATTCACACTCTGATTTACTTCAACTGGATCTTGGCTTGGTACTATGCTTCTTGTAGGCATGAATTTGATTTTGTTTTGTTTTTTTTGTTATTGTTGTAAAGAAAAACTTTGGTTGAAAAATAAAGAAGTAAAAAATATTAAAAAAGAGGATGTTTTGCAATATGTTTTCAAACAACATGTGAATAAATTAAGTGTAACAAAAATGCGCATGTTAAAATGGATATGTGGTAAAACTTTAAAATATAATTAGAAATAAACATATAAGAAAAATGATAGGAGTAGCCCAATTGAAGATAAAATAAGAAAAAATCGATTACGATAGTTTGGACATATACAACAAAGACCTTTAGATGCTCTACTTAGAAAGAGTGATCTTTTAACAATCTATGGGAACGATAGAGATAGAAGTAGACCTAAACTAACATGGACATAAATAATTAAAAAAGATATAACTATTTATAATTTGAATGTCGACTTAGTCCTGAATAGAACAGAGTAGAGGAAGCAAATCCATGTAGCCAACCCCATGTAGTTGGGAAAAGGCTTAGATGAGTTGAATTGAGTTGAGTTGAGAATGTTTTGCTATGAAGGTGGAAAAATGAAAGCATTTGTGCAGATACTTCTATAATAATATGAACCATTATATAAGAAGCATTAATTTAGGTTTCTTATTGCACTACAAATTCCACTACAAGACCTAAGTAGGAATTTTAAATCTTATATGCCCTCCAATTAATATCTTGTCAAACATATTGCAGCATTTTTGTCACCTGAAACTTTTATAATTCTCCCAAGAACACTTCTCAAGTATTGAACTACATACTTTGAATTTCTGACCAGCTTAGTAGGACGATCTTCCTTGGTTTTAACAATATTTGCATATGTATGCATGTTTCTATGTGTTAGGTTAGCCAGGCTTACCGCATCTATGTATAATCAGTTATGTGAATTGAACTATAATTCAAGTAAGAGAACATTCTGGTGCCTGCTCCTGATGTTAACAAGATTAATGAACTTTCTTCAAATCAATGCCAAATTCCTGGCCATGGAAACTTTGGCAGCATAGTCTCCTCTCATAACAACTTGAGCAAAAATAGTTTTTGGGTAGGATAAACTGCATGCCATCTTCAATAGTTTTACGATGTCATGACTTTTGCATGTTGCACTTCCTCTAGTGGCTCAACTCAACTCAACTCAACTCATCTAAGCTTTTTCCCAACTACATGGGGTCGGCTACATGGATCTTCATTCGAGCTTATCATTTGAACAATTGTTGCATTGGAGCTTATCATTTTTTACAGAATTGTTGCATTGGAGCTTATCATTTTTTACAGGTCTAGAATTTTAAAAAAGGGGGTGTCCTTTTTTTCATGTTGTGATGTATTGCTAATGCAGAAGTCAATATCTCAGCTTTTACATATACATGGAGTAACAACTAGTGATGAAAAGCTTAGACTTGTAATCAATCTCCTTCATTATATTTTCTCTTTAAATGTTTCATATGAAGTGTTTTCTTCAGGTAACTGTCTTATCTTCTGTAAGGTTGTTCTAGTTTAGGATAGCATGAATTACTTTTACTGGTCTTACTGAATTTTTCATATAATTTTCACAAGACATTATTAAGTTATAAATTTTAGGGTTCAATGATACATGCTGACAGTTGCACCTGGATATATTACAACTACCCTGTTAAATGGAGTGTCTTTTGCGGAAGGGTGGGAACAAAATTTTTTCATTTCCAAATGGACCATGCAGCAACTGGTATACATCTATCTTTTCCTTTTGTTATTAATGATTCTACTTTATGCCCTGGATTTTCTACTAGCAGTGATAGTACAAACTTTGTTGGATATTTGACTCTCAACCTTTCAATGATAACAGACAGTGTACCTCTTCCTCTGCTCTCTCTACGGTTATTGATTATTGTTGGTGCTAATTTTTTTCCCTTTAGATCCACCATAATCAAATTTTTAAGGAGCCCATGGAATCACCTAGTTTCTCTTTGTATATGATTATTAGTTTTGTTCCATCCTGGATTTATTTTGTCAGCAATGAAGCTTATCCGACAAAAGCCATCATTAACTAAACTTCTCTGTTTGTATCAGTATTTCTATGACTAATTATAGGACAGAGGATTGCTGGAGACTATCAATTGTGGAAGAAGCTGCAATGGTTATAGACTAGGGAAAAGATTGAATATGCTTGCCATACATGATGAAGTTACAATTTTGAAGGATGCAATTCTTGAGTTTTTTTAGTTTTATTTTGTGTATTCTGAAGTTTTCTCATGTGTAGGCTGTACAAAATCAATTGTAGATATTTGTTAAAATCCATACAGCTCTGACGGCTCAGACACTGGAATGTCAAATTTATAAATAATATTTATGTCGTCAAAGTTACAATCAAGTTTTGCATCTTTTCCCCTTTCCTTGACCTTCACCCATGGATTAGAAATCAGATGTTAAGAATGGTGTGTTTGTGACAAAACCTTTTATTAGAAATATTTCATGATGTTTTTGTAATTAAACTTCCATACTGGTGGCCGTGACTATGAGGAAAAGGAAATAGAGAATGACGTGAAGTCAGATTGTATTTAGATTGACAGATTCATCTCTATTTTCATTTAGTTTCTTCACCTTTCTACATTAAGCTTTGTTGCAATATGCAACTGAATTGGTTAATTTAATCATTATATATAGGTGAACTTATGCCAACTGTGCTGTTCTGTTACAACATACCTTTCTCCTTACTCCTTGATTTCTAACTGAAGATACAGATTGTTATAAGGAAGTTTTCTTTTTCTTCCAGAGCCATGTATATATGTTTTTTCTCTTAATTTATTTAATCAATTTCTTTGTATCTTTGATATCAATTTATAGACATGTTCTTTTATTTCAGTCAATTGAATGCCCATCAATATACGAGTTGATGGCTTGCCCCAAGTTTTGTTGGGACAATGTTCCTCTTCTCCAATTATGGAGAGAGAAGCATGATAACTGTGGCAATTCAATTACTTTGCTGGAGTCGCATGAACCAAAAGAAGCTGTATCTTTAGTGAGTGAAGCTCTTTCAAGCAACATGGTAAGCCATTAAGTATCCAGATTAAAATAATATTGATAAGGTAGACTATGCTATAAACTGCCTCCCTATATTCAGTAATAGTTGTTAAGTTTCCTCTCTTTTATACACCTAGTTTTGGTCAACCATATTCAAGCTGTATAGTCTAAATATTCTAGATCCTATGTGTTTGCTCAATGATTTCTGCCACCTGTCTTCTGTTTCCAGGCCCGTAATGGCTTGCAGATGCCTTTACCACTTAACCTAGAGATTCTGAAATGGGCTAATGAAACTCGTGAAATCTTATCACATGCAAAGGTTCCTGGAGCAATTAAATTTTGCAATATATATGGGACTGATAATCCTACGCCTCATACTGTTTGGTATGCTATTTCATCTTATCTCGTAATATATCTCATCCTTTCATAAGGCTATCTTTCTGGGAATCAATTCTTCTATTCCAGACTTACGCAGTTGGATGATGATTTTCTAAACACACCATACCTATTATCCATGGACCAGAATGTAGACATGTCCATATTTAGAAATCTTTTATTGAACCTGCAGCAAGATTTTCTTTGTCATTAGACTGTATTCACTTGCTGAGATTTCACTGTTTCCTCTGCAGCTATGGGAGCCCTGAGTCACCTGTTTTAGATTTGAAGCAACTGTTGTCAATCCAGGTTATTTGTTTGCTTTCAAAGTGCTTATTTTATCAAACTTTAGTGGACAGACACGTTAGTATTATGATATTAACTGAGAATTATGCCATAGGCAACGTATCAATCACATTAACTAAAAATTATACTATAGGCAACTTATTAACTATTACAACAACAATAAAATCTTAATCTCAAACTAATTAGAGTTGGTTATATGAATCTTTTTTTTCATTCAGCTCAGTTTTGAGTCATATTCTTATCAATCAAGATAAATCCCTTATAGCAAATAAATTACAAATATCTGGTTCAGATTAGAAAATATTAGGGAAAAAAGCTTGACCTATTTGATTGTATATAATCCTAAAATTTTATTAATTTTGTTGATTTTATCTAAGACCAGTCCTCATATATAAGTATCGATATATCAAATTGCATAGATTTTTATTTATTTATTTATTTGCATGTGACCAACCACTTGTCACAAATTCTCAACATCATTATACAATTCCCGTATATTTTGTCAAAAAGTGTCAATACTTAATTTTCAGTTAATAGTTGTTTTTTTTCTTTTTTCTTAAAGGTCTTTTTTTTTAAAGAACTATTCGTTGTTGTGAACTATTTGTTCACCAGAACTTTGCCAAAAATTTTCCAAAATAAATAATTGTAACCCTTTTTGCATTAGTCATATACCATGATTGTTGGCTATGCTAAAACCCCGTCCATGTTATTTATTTGAATTTGGTATTTTATTATTGAAATTAAACTTTTTGGTCAAGTATAATTAGGCTTGCGGCAAGGTTTGGTCCACACACTCTAGATTAGATTGAGCATGAATTAGACCTGACACAGTTCCCTTTTGGGTCTTGGTTTGAGATTTGGACCCAAGGTCCATGGGTAATTTTTTAGACCCACCGGGTCATTCAGGCCTAGCTGGGTCAAGCAGGACTCAGCTGAACCTCATGCATTTGGGTCCTGGTAAGGTCTAGTGTAGGTCTGCTCTAGATTTGAGATAATGAAAAATACATTAGTTCTTTCTAGGCATAGAAGGAAAACCAATTATGACATGGATAGCAAGTGGCGAGAATTAGAAAAGGGTGTTGCTGCAGAATGTTATTACTAGTGCATTTGGGTCCTGCTCAGGACTGGAAAGTGAAAATACAGTCTATTCTCTATATTCATGGAAGGAAAACAAATGATGATATCGATAACAAGCAACAAGAACTAGAAAAGTGTGTTGCTGTTTACTTGAGCATTCAATCACATATAAAAAACCCTAAACCACAACCTAAAGTCCATGTCCAAATTAGGCAATAGGACGAGTGATAGAGGGCTTAGATATTTTGAAAACATGGATTTTTGAGTCAAATCGAGTCATGCTGGGTCTGGTTAGGTCATCTGATGTTTGTAGGAGCCAAACCCAATCTGCTTCGTCAGACAGGTCATACTTTGATGCAAACATGACTCATAACCCAGCCCACAGGGCTAAAAGACCTGGTTGGGCCTGGTGTAACCAGGTCTAGGCTGGATCTGGTCATGGGTTGGCCAATTTGCAGGCCTAAGTATGACACAGCATAACAAGGATTTTTGGGTAGTTGGAGAAGCACAGAAGTGACAAGGAAAACCATCACCACGCATGCACTGATAAGATTGAGCAAAGGTCCTCTTGAGGTGCATCACACCAGGAAGCAGAAGAACTTAGGAACGCTGCTTTGTTCTCTAGGAAGTTAGCAGCTTAATTCCCTTCACGAAAAGTGTGACAAATGGACCATTGAAAGCTAGTGGAATCGAACACTTGTCTAATACAACGAGCAAAAGGGTGAAGGCATCAGAATGGATATTGAATCCAGGATAACACCATGGTTGAATCTCCTTCAATCCCAAATCCAAACTATGGTGTGAAGGAGAATAGCTTCTGCATGCCATATCATGTTGCTTTTAATTCTACCTGGGGCACTGAAACACGACACAATGGAATAGCTGCCGCAGAGAGAAATCTTCCATCTACATCACAAACTACATATCCAGCCCCAACTTGGGGTCCTTTAGCTGAGCCATCAAATTTTAGCTTGAGCCAACCTGGTTGTGGATCCCCAATTGCCAGGATGCCTAGCTGAAGTACTTGCTGTATAAAACTCCTGTGTCATAGCTTGGGCTTCGTACAAAATCCACAGGGGAGAAAGTATATAATGCTTAAAAAGGTGGTCATTCCTGCTTCTCCAAATAGACTGTAAAAAATGAGCTAAGGGTTAATTTATGCCATACCTAACCTTTTGAAGACGAAGGAGCACATTAAAGTTCAGTCACATCATCCATGGATCTAGAGAGAGGGGCAGACTGTGCATCTAGCAAGTCCCACATTTCCATAGACTTCGAATAGTGAAGGAAAAGATGAATAGACTGAGTCTCTACTAGGCATCGACTATGGGTTGGAGATATAGATGGATTGCAACTCTGTAATGCCCAAGCCTACCTACTAGCCCAATTAACTCCATTAGCGGTGAACTTGAGTTATAAGCACATAACACATTTTTCTCATCCAATATGAGACTAAATTTGGGTATCACAATCTCACGACGTCCTCGTTGCACGACATAGCTAGCCAGAATCTACCTTCGAGCAGGGTCGTTGGTGCTGCAAGGGTGGCTTTATGCCATGGCCAGACTCTACCACCATCCCATAGGTAGCATTTTCCTCATGCCTATCAACTTCTGCACATTCGGGTCGACTTTGATACCTTATTAATTTCCCAGCCCACCTGCTAGCCCCATTAACTCCATTAGCGGGCTGAAACCATGTAGCTCAAAAACTCGAGTGGAAGTTAATGAGTAATGGGTAAACTTGAGTTATAAGCACACAACACATTTCTTTCCCATCCAATGTGGGACTAAATTTGAGGTATCACAAACTCCTAATAATTTGTAATAGAAGACCTCGATGTGCCACCCTTTTTTAATGAAATGAAAAATTGGTGAGAGGCACATAGTTAGTTGCCTTATCAAAGGCACACCATCCAAGGGTCTAAATCCCAACAAACACACCTCTCATTACCAATAGACCATCTGAAGTCATTAGCAAGTAGTCTAGAAGTCTTAGAGATTACCTTCTATAGCCCAGAAGAGGATTTCTTTGGCTGGTAGTTAGCCCAAAAACCATCAAACATGTACTTTTGAATAAATCCATCAAGCTACAAGAATAATGTTGCAGAACAATTTTCCCAACCACTTTAGGCAGGGAGATGGCCACCAAGCGGAAATACAAGAATATGAAGACCACCCCATTGTTCGGGCAAACAAATAGTGTTCCAAGCTATAGTGTGAACTGCCCAGCTCTCAAAACCATGCCCCCACAAAAAATTCCTGATGTTTCGATCAAACCAGCTAAAAATGCAGCTAGTATAGGTACAAGAGAGGCTATATGAACTGGCACATAGAGTACTAACCTGATCAACGTATACCTTCTAGCAAAGGATAATATCTTCCATTTCTAAGAATAAGTTGGGAAAGTTTTGTTCGTCAGAAACTAAAGATCCTCCATGGTAAACATTTGGTCGAACAGGAATGCCAAGGTAGGACCTCAAAGAATGCACCGTTTGAATTTGCAAAATGGATTGAAGAGGGCTAGCTAGATTATGAGGAATTTTTGGACTAAACAACGCCATAGAGTTGTCCAAGTTCACCTTCTGACTAGACTTCTGCAATGAGGAGGGGAAGCTTTGGATAGGAGTAGGCAATTGTCTGCAAATCAAAGATGGGATATGCTTGGGCCAGCTCTAGAAGGCCTCACCCCTTGCGACCTTCTCAGATGAGCATTGACCTTCAAGGACCAGAACAAAGAATGAATAGGTAAGGAGATAAAGGACATCCTATGCTCGAACAAAAGAAGCTAGTAGCAGACCTATTCACTAAGATGGAGAAATAAGGCTCCTAGTAACAAGTGCAAATCCATTGAATCGATTTACCAAGAATGCCAAAGTGCTGTAGAATATCCAATAAAAAATTCCAATCCACTCTTCATCATATGCTCATTCCATATCTAGATTAATTGCCATGAGAGGGGACTTAGAGAGGAGGCTCAGTGCAGTGTATGAATTAACTCTTCAGCCAAAACAACATTATCAAAGACATTCCTTTCTGAGATGAATGCTGCTCTCTGAAATTAAATAAGGCATGACCCATTTAGTCTAGCGGTAATTATCTTTGTATTAGCTTATATATTATGTTGCAGAGGCTAAAAGGCCGGTACTAGGAGGCTAAGGTGGGCTTCTTTCTTTTTGGAACAAGCACTACAAATGTGGCCTTCAAGGAATACAGCATTACACGAGCCTAAACCAAGTCCTGAACTGTCTTGCACACATCTGAACCAATGATAGGCCAATAACATTTGAAGAATCCTAGTTTAAACCCATCTAGTCTTGGAGTTTTGGCTAACCCTACAGAGCGTAGGCCAAGCCTATAGAGTGTAAGGCCAGTAAAATTTCCTCATTGATAACCGTTAAAATTTTCCTCATTGGTAACCTCTTAGGTTAAAATCTTCTCATCTAATCATGGTGCTAAAGAGACTGGCAATCGGCAGGAGGTTGAATGGCTCTCTCTGAGATGAGACTGGCAATTGGCAGGAGGTTGAAATGGCTCTCCCTGAGATGGGACTGGCAATTGGCAGGAGGTTGAAATGGCTCTATCTGAGATTGAACAGTCCACCAAGATCGGAAGAATTCAGAATTTCTCCCTTGATTTGGCTATCTGACAGCAGCAGAGCCCCATCAGATGTTTATCCTGTTCCTTCTTCCCTGATAATGGTGCTACAATGAAAAAAGAGGGTGTTTTGGTCACCCTCCCTCTGCCATTAGAGTCTAGATTTCTGCTTCCAAAAGATAACTTGTAGCCTCAATAATTTATGATATTTACTGACTGTAGCTCAGTAGCAGGTAGTTGGGGACATGAAGTTCAATTGTCCTGCCAAACGGAAGAAATCATTCTCACATCGCTCATCCCCAACTCAAGGTATGACTACGCATTGCAGGGGTCATGCAAATACATAGGCCCCTTTAACTTCTGCCTTCTGAATAGCATAGATCTCCACCTCCAATGATTTAATTCTGTCCGAAATATTGCCAACACAAGTTCTGTTCCACACCTTCATAGCTTCCTTGGTTTGTTTGAGTTTTTTGGGAACTCGATACATCGGTGAGCCATGACCGTAGAATCTCCAAACATGACAGACCACAGTCCAAGAATCCTCCAAATCACACCAGAAGTTTTCAAACCACAAAGTTTTAGGACCTCCCCTATCCCATTAAAGTTGAATAAGCAGTGGGTAGCAGTTAGAACCAATCCTGGGAAGGTGCTTAGCAGATGCTTCAGGAAATAGATCAAGCCACGAATTTGAAGCAAAAGCTCTATCAAGCTCCTCTCATATTCTAGCTCCCCAAGGAGCGATCGTTGCATTATGTGAATTGGGGGCCATCAATCCCAAAATCAACAATAGCATAAACTCCTGAATTCATCTGTTTCCAAATGTAATTCTCCAAGACTTCTCAGCTGCAACCTGTTGTTGAACTATGTAGCAGTTGAAGAAAAGGTTTTAGAAAAGAGATCCACCGTGATAAAAAAAAAAAATCAATTTTGTTGCTAGCAATATAAGAATATTATTCATCTTATAAATCATTCTAGAGTGGTTTTCTTAACAAAGGAGAATGATCACCTGTTCTAAATTTCAGGAAGTGCAGATCAGTGATGCTTAATCTTAAGAAGCTAGGAGCCAAAATTGGAGTGGGGGTACAATGATGGGTGTATAATGACACTTAATAAAGGATACAATAGATTTCATCTTTACCATGGTTTGCGTGACCAACTTATGGAGGTGAAAGGAGTTGAGAGTGTTCTTTGGGGAACAGGTTGATGTGATGACTGACAAGCAACATTGAAACATGACATAAGAAGCAATCAACATATAATCTTTTAGGTTATTAGTTTAGATACCTTCCTTAGTTCCAATGACATTAAATCATGCAGTTGCTGCTTCGAGGAGAAATCTTGCCTTTCAAAAAAGGGTCAACTTCAGAAAACTACCTACTGATTTGCTAATCTAGTAATATATTGACTAGAGATGAACTTCTTTGATCTAGGCTTTCATGGCAGTTTCATAGTGATGGAAAAAGGCTTAGATCATGATACCTTCACCTGAACATGGATGGTGTTCTCTAACCGATTGAATGCTTATCATAGAAAATTCCATGGCTTATAGCATGACCACTGGGTTTTCACCCTTGAGGATTGTGCATTCTTATATTTTGGTCATTGGAGCATTGGTAAAATTTGGCAAACTAGGGTTCTCTTCTTGCACCATAACATGATTCAAGTTATTCATTGATGGTTACAATAACAACAACAAAGCCTTAATCCTAAACTAGTTGGGGTTGGCTACATGAATCCTTTTCCTCCATTTAGCTTTGTACTAAGATGATTTTTATAAGATACAAAGATTTTAAGTATTTCTTTATCACTTCCTACGTAATTTTTTATTCATTGATATTGGATATCAATTGCTAGGAATAGATTCACAGGAACATTTGTTTGCCCATAATGTTTGCAACAACTGTCTTATAATTCTTATTTCCAGTGAGAAATATCATCATTTCCATTAAACCCAACTGCAAACATGTTTCCAGGGACTGCATACCTCTGCCATCTGTATGAGTTTTCCAGGGAATTGAATGTAACTTATGTTGTTGAGAACGAATCAGTGTTCATGTCTGAACATGTTGTATGCATTTGCAGGCAAAAAAAATATGTGTTAATGGCGATGGCAAAGTTCCAGCTGAATCAGCAAAGGTATGATATCTTTTTATGATCAGTGGTTATTTATGGATGAACAAACAGGTTTTCTCTATAGGACAATTCGTAGCAAACAAAAATAAATAAATAAATAAAAGTTGAGTCACTTTATATCAAACAAATAATAAGATATCTACATAATTCCCGGTTAATCATACCCAATGTTCCCAATTTGGAAACAGGATACCTAATTTCAAGATAATGCATTATGATCCTAAATAGTTATATTTAATTCCATAATAGAGGGAATAAGGGGGTTATTATTTTTTTGGGTTTGGATTTTTTAAAATTCCCATCTCATAATTACATTAGACTAATAGCATAGTTTCTGTCAATGGAAAAAAAGACAAAACTGTCCTCATTGTTGTGGTTACTTCCTGGTGAGGAGCATTATTTTGGAGCTTTCGCTAATAAAGTAAGAATACAAGGTAGCAATAGAAAATTTTAGAGAACTTCCCCACTTGTCTATTGATTGAACTATTGGGGATCAACAGTTCTAAGGGTTAAAATGCTATATTTGACATTTATCCTTGGATATTTCTTCAGAAAAAAAAGGACACTTATCCTTGGATAAAGTTCGGATAATTCAGAGATAAGATCTGCCATCCTAGTTCCTTAGTCAAGCTTAGTCAAACTGGTATTATGACTCATATTTGTCAGAATTGGATTGGTGTGGTACCGTATCTACACAAAGTACACAACAACATGCTGACTCAATTGAAATGATTTTTTTTGAAGAGAAGAAAAGAAGGGGGATTTAATGAATGAGACATCCTCCTTAAGCGGAGAGAGAAAGGGGATGAAGGACCAGCGACATTGGAGATCAATAAGGTGGCATAACTGTGAGTGGTGGGGGTAAGAAGGGAGGAGGATGTGGTGACGTTGGAGATCTATGGAGGTGGCATCATTGTGAGTGATGGCGGGAGAGAGGGGATGAGAGAGTGAGTGGTTAAGGTGGCAAAGAGGATGGGGGGGGGAAGAGAGAGAGAGGGATGAGAGAGTAAGTAGTTAAGGTGGGAAAGAGGGGGACCAAAATTTTGAGGAGCAGTTGAAAGGGTTGGGATGGGGATGCCCAACTATCACAATATTTTATAAGGAGGGTCCAATTCATTTGGATAAATCTAGTTAGTATCATCTAAAATTAGGTTTAACTAGTTGCCTTGGACTGGTTCTGACCAATTCACCTTGTACCATCCTAGTTTGGTTAGATATACCCTACATCACTTGGTTTGAAATGATTCGATAATTCTTGCCTTTAATTTTTTTTTGTAGAATCCTAGATAGCTTGGATTACCACTTGTACAATTAAAATATCAAATAGAAATTTGACATGGAAGGAATTAATCTAGGAGTTAATTAAGTTTAACTATAAGAAAAGAAAATAAACATATTTAGAGCTTCATTAGAACCTTGTATGTTGGGTTCAAGCTTACTTAGTGAGCTCCTATAGTCCGCACCCAGTCACTTCTCTCCATTAGCTATAGCTACCACTAATTTATTTAATTTAGTTCTAATTAACTAATTTTATGTTTTTTCTATGTGCTACTATTCTTAGTTAGAGAACAAAAATCTTGTTAAAAGTTGGGCTTGTAGTCCCATACTAGGCTTCATAGTGGACCTATCAATACACCCTGTACTGATTATTGATAATATCCATCAGAATTAACAGTTAGCATGAGAGGCATGCAAAGTCTCAGTACCTTACCAAATACAATACAATAATGCTATACCAGATGGTATGATTTGATAAAGAAAACCATGTTTAAAAGGACAGTAATGACATTCTTAGTATATATATGCATTATACTATCTATGATTTGACATACCTCCATGATGACCACATAACTCTTGTATCATGTATCTCCTCATTGTTGGGTTGATTCATTCGGTGCTTTTCTTTAGCTTTTGCCTCTTAGTAATGTACTAACAAAATGCTTCTTGAGTTTCTGTGGAGGACTTTGCAAATGGCAGTGAAATATGACATGTTGATTTCTTAACACCACTATAATATTCAAGGATTGCATCCACATTTTCATGCTAATGTCATTGTCAATCTAGTTGTAGAGCTATCACACTCTAGATTCGATGGTGAATCTACGGTACAACAATCTGTCACACATATGTAGAACAAACCCTACAGTACTCAAATACATGATTACATCAAATTTAAACTACTATAAATGAGCTAATTATTCATTAAATTTAAACTAGCAAGTCCCCACTATTGAATAATGTAAAAAAAAAAAAACCAAAATTTACTAATTTCTTGGCCAGCATTCTCGGTCTCCGAAAAAAAAAAAAAAACATTTATAAGCAAGTCCTGTGAGTAAATCCTAATCATAATTAGTGGATAAGTAAGCATGAAAATGCATGTATGGTATGTTAAAATAATATTTCCATAAATGCAAATAATGCATGTCATTTGAAGTCAAAATTTTCAAATAATAAAATGATTTTATATTCTAAAAATTCATGATATAACCCTACAATCAATAATCAACCACATATAAACCTTATGCCAGGGCTATGAAACAAAAATTGCAAGTAGCCTTTGTGGTACGGATCAAAGCATGAACCATATATTCTAAGAGGGTCTCAAAAGGCAGGAACAATACATGAGATGTTGCAAAACTTAACTTGATCCAATTTTTAATAACAAAATATGCCAGAAAACTAATAAGAACTAATAATTCAGCATTTATGTTATGAAGTTCCAACTCATATCTTAAGAAATTGAATTTAAACATTAAATGCTGGGCATAACTAAATTTCAAATAATTTTATATTAAAAAATATAAAAATTTTGATAGAATCAAGCATATGAATTTCAACATATAACAATCTTAGCTAAACTAGAATTTTCATGTTAATGATTTCGTGTTCTTTGCACGTGATTCATGTTAATGATTTCTCTGATTAAATAATGGCAGTGGGGAAGCCTCTTTCCTTACTTGTGAACAAAGGCATTTCACTTTGATATTGATAGGCCAATCCAAACTCTATTTCTGGGGTCCAGATAGAATTCAGTTTTCTTTAGCTGTCATATCATCTTAAGAAACAAAAGGATGACACAAAACAGAGTTATCCAAGTGAAGCAGTTGGAGATATGGACTTGGGGAGATCTGGCCTACTAAAGACAGCCACAATAAGACAAGGGGCTGATGATGATTCATTCGTTTGCTGCCTTACTTGGGGACAGGGTATGCAATATTACATTAGAACTCGGTAATCCGGATTGAAAGGAATCATCGCCAGTCAATAATTGATGCCTTAGGTAGTTTTGATAGTTCAAAAGCTATTTCTGGATAAATGTATAGGATAGCATTTATCCAGATGATAGCTGAGGGAATAAGTACCTTTTTAAAATTACATGTCTGGGATAATTTTAGTTGTTCTGGGTTCCCTAAGGAATAAGTTCAGGGGATAACCCATGTTTAAACATGGATTATCCTCTCTGGTTAAATTTTTTCAGACCTATCCCCTCTAGCTATAGCATTTGAAGATAAAGGGGGATATCTCCTGGATATCCTGTTATCCTTCATATCAAACACTGTCTTAGTTACCGTTATGAATAACACCAGAACTGTTGCGGCCGACTCACCTATGACGAACATCGGGCCGGCTGGAATCACTGGGTGCGTAGAAGGGCCGTCGTCCTTCTCCAAGAGCCTTGGTCCTTCGGAAAAGGCCGCCGTTTTCCTCCAAGAACTGCAAAAAGTCCCGGGCCGGTGGTTCCGGTGGGGACCCTCCGATGCCCAAGTTAGTGAGTCGTCGAACAGGGATATGATCTTTGTAGAACTGTTCTCCAGCAAGTTTTATCTTTTGAGGGAGAAAAAGAGAGAGTCCCCTTGCATGGAGCTCGGTTCTTCCTTTTATACCTGTTGGGGATCCGTATACCTTGGTCTGTTGGAACCGTCGGAACTGTTCGTTGTGATGTTTCATCGAACGGTAGGTTGTTGGACTGTTGCCGGATAAGGGCCGCTTATAGCGGTAACTGCCGATCAGGCTGACACGCCCGAGTTATCCGGCAGTAGTCCTTAGATCACGGGGTCAGTTGCCTAAGACTAATCTTCGTATGAAGGTCGACACTGGGGGCCAACGCTGGGTGGCCATGCCGGATGCCGAAACTAAAGCTTCAGTACTGGGATTTATTATTAAGGCCGACACCTGTGGCCAATGTTGGAGGCCGCTGCTGATGGCTGACGCTGGGGGGCCGACGCTGGAGGCCGACGCCGGGGGCCGGCGCTGGTGGCCGACACTGACTGTCCGGCTCAAGAGGCCGACGCTGAAGGCCGACGCCGGGGGCCGGCGCTGGTGGCCGACACTGACCGTCCGGCTCAAGAGGCCGACGCTGGAGGCCGACGCCGGGGGCCGGCGCTGGTGGCCGACACTGACTGTCCGGCTCAAGAGGCCGACGCTGGAGGCCGCCGCTGGTGGCCGACGCTGGAGGCCGGTTCCGAAGACCGATGCTGATGGTTTTGGGTTTTGTTGTCACATCATTGCTTTCGAAATCGTGCAGAAGATAATAATACTCCAGGGGAAACGGCCAGCCGTATCAGATGCCCCCCCGCCCCTGAGATGGGTAAGCGTTTATTTATCCGCGAAAGGGGTGCGAATATCCTCTAGGTGGCCGGTTTCCGCGTCATTATTTGCCTTTGTTGGGATTAGGGAGGATTTACCTCGGGCAACGTTACTAAAAGGCGGACGGAATCATTGTGATAAGGTTGATTCCCCCTTTTGCCGGTCTTTTCGAGCTTATCGTATTGGCAGGTCTTCGAAACGTCTCCCAACTGAAGACGGACGCGTGGTTGGATCGGACGTGAGGGGGATGTTTCGAAATGGCGCCATAATGGCGGATTGCCCTTATCTTCCTATCTTCCCCATTTTTTCCGCCATTGCCCCCTTTTGAGTCCGCCAGCGCTTGTCTTTCATTCATCTTCTCCGTGATCTGTCTTTGGCTCGCGTTTTTCTTCTCAGGTTAGTTCCCATGGCTTCTTCTCCTTCTTGCTCCATTTCCGGTTCTTGGAGGGGTTCTTCCCAGTCTTCTGAATCCCAGTCCATCCAATGGTCTACCTCATCTTCTGATCATTCACCAGAGCCACGACCAGTCGATCGTCCCTCAACCGGGACTCGTCCGACCGGCGGACAAACTTCCGTTAGAACCCGGCCGGCGGTTGCCGGCCCTTCTAGGGTTACCAAAGAGTCCCCCGAAGGGACTGCATCGACCCTGTCTGCCCAGGACATCGCGAACTTAAGGGCTAGGTACGGCTTTCCTCCGGATCTTCACCTGTTCGTCCCCACCCTAACGACAGGGCAACCTCTTCCCGTTCCGGGAGGGTTGCCTTGTACGGGGCCTTTTTAAGGCCGGGCTTCGATTACCGATTCATCCCTTCATCCTTAATCTTCTAGATAGGTACTCCTTGACCCCGTCCCAACTAGTTCCCAACTCCTTCCGAACTATTGTTGGTTTTTTAGTACTCTGCCATCTGCAGGGCATAGAGGCTAGCATTTCCTTGTTCCGCAGCTTCTATACCTTGCGCAAACAGTCGGGGTGGTGGTCTTTCACTCCTAGATCCAATAGGATTCTTAGGTTGTGCCTTCCTTCCTCCGTTAAGGGGTGGAAGGACAAGTTTTTCTTCGCGGACGTCAGCGGGGTTCGTGGAAGCTGGGGGGTACCCAATATTGATGCCAACAGGGACGCCTCCATCCTTCCACGAGACCGGATGGCATTTGGGCAGCTCCTGACTGCCGATATTCCTAAGTGTAATAAGCTGATAGCCGAGGAGAATCTTCAACGTGCCGGCTTAATTCCTCCGAGGGGTGAGCATTAGTCCACTCGCCTCTCTTCTCTGTTCTTCTCCCTTCTCTTTTTTTTTTTTTTTTTAACTATCCCTTGTTTGCGTAGGGATGGCGCCGACATTGCACAAGCTCAAGCAGGTGGCCGCCAAGAAGAGGAAGGCCGCGGGGACTGTGTCCCCTACCGAAGGGAGGGCTGCCACCAAGGTTCCCAGGAGGGCCGACGCCGGGAGGGTTAGTGGCAGAGAGACCGACGCTGGGATGGCCGACACCGAAGGAACTATAGTCGTAAAGCCCCCACGCGCCAAAGTCTCGAAGAAGGGCGGCCCCAAAAGGGCCGTCACTAAAGGGGTCGACGCCCAGGAAGCCAAAGCAGTGGGGCCCGTGCGCATAGGCGAGGCAGCCCAACCCCAAGCCGAAGAATCCGTCATGGAAGACGCGGCGAAGGCCAGGGCCGGCAAGGAGGTGGAGCAAGGCCCGCCGGAGAAGAATCTCCAGCCCCGGCTCCTCCAATTATTTTACTTGATTTATCTCCCGATGGGAAGACGTTGTCTCCCACGCCTAAAGAAACGGGTAAGGCTCCGGCGGCAATAGCGGCAACTCCAGTTACAGCATTGCCCCCTACGGGGGCGGCAGCTGAAGCGCCCCTGCCCGCTAAGGGGCCGGATGCGGCAGGCTCCGAGGCGGGATCAGCCTCGGCCGGTCCGACGCCCAGGGAAGGGAGGAGTATCGACCCCTCCTTCCAATCAATGCTGGCAAACCATAGCCGCTGGGCTACACGAGTCATAGAAGAAGCTTCAGTATCGGAGGTGCAAGAGTACCTCCGAGGTCAGGGGTGTGTTACCTTTTTCCGTGAAGCCTCGGTGGCGCACCTCTGGGTAAGTTTTTGTACTATTATTGTCCTTTTTCTTTTCCCCTTTTGCTTTTTTTTTTATATCTGGATGTTTTTTTTTTAAGGCCCTGAACTCCCTTGTCGCCCTGAAAGATCTCTGGACTCTGAGTGACACCGCCATTGAACAGGCGCGGGAGGAGATGGTCTCCCTACAAGTCAGAGCAGAAAAGGCGGCGATGGCCCTGGAGGACACCCGGGCCACCCTGACGGGTGAGGTAGAGGCTATTCGGCTTAGAGCCGAAAAAGCTGAATACGCGCTGGAAGTTGCCCAGCGTCGCGCTGCCAATGAGCTGGACAACGCTCAGGTGGCAGAAGAAAAGCAAAAAGTGGCCGAGGAGAAGCTGATGGCGGCCGAGGAGAAGCTGGTGGCGACCGAAGAGAAACTGATGGCAGCAGAGCAGGAGGTAAATGTTCTAAAGACTCGATTGAGTTCTGCCTCTGCGAGACCAATGCGGCTAAGGAAGCCACCCGCCAACACATAATTAAAATCGCGGATCTGGAGGCGGTAGTGGCGGAGGCCTAGAGAAGAGCCACCGAGGCGGAAAGAAAGGGGGCCAATGTCATAGAGGATTATAAGAAATCCGCAGCCTTCGATGACGAGGTAGCCGAGTCAGCGGCGCTAGCTTATGACGCCGGCTTCCAAGATTGTAAAAAGAAAGTCCAGGAGCTTTATGACTTGGAAGATATCGAGGAGCTGCAGCCTGACGACGTCCCCGAGGATGATGCCCCGCCTTCGGATGCCCATTAGCAGCTTTTTTGTTTTTCTCCTTGTCGGAAATTTTGTAAACTTCATCATCAATGAATATTTTTAATCTATCTTGATCCTTCAATTATGATCTACTTCCTTTGTTCGAACTGCTGGTCGATAGGATTAAGTATAGTAGGTTACGCTAGATAGGACCGTGATGCTGTCCTAAGCAACAACAAAACCGATATTCGATGGCAGCGCGGATTTTAGTTGCTATCGTAAATGCGAGGTGCGGATCCTCGGTGCCAACACATAGTTGGTTTTTACGGCCGACGTTGAGCGTCGGTCTTAGGTGCCAACGCGGAGTTGGTCTGTCTGCCGGAGCGGATCCGATCTTTTTGTAGCCGACGCTGGGCGCCGGTCTTGGGTACCAATGCGGAGTTGGTCTTTAAGTGCCGGAGTGGATCCGGTCTTTTGCTGCCGACGCTGGGCGCCGGTATTAGATGCCAACGCGGAGTTGGTCTGACTGCCGGAGCGGATCCGGTCTTTTGCTGCCGATGCTGGGCGCCGGTCTTAGATGCCAACGCGGAGTTGGTCTTTGACTGCCGGAGCGGATCCGGTCTTTTACTGCCGACGCTGGGCGCCGGTCTTAGATGCCAACGCGGAGTTGGTCTTTGACTGCTGGAGCGGATCGGTCTTTTGCTGCCGACGCTGGGCGCCGGTCTTAGATGCCAACGGAGTTGGTCTTTGACTGCCGGAGCGGATCCGGTCTTTTGCTGCCGACGCTGGGCGCCGGTCTTAGATGCCAACGCGGAGTTGGTCTTTGACTGCCGGAGCGGATCGGTCTTTTGCTGCCGACGCTGGGAGCCGGTCTTAGATGCCAACGGAGTTGGTCTTTGACTGCCGGAGCGGATCCGGTCCGGTCTTTTCTACCGACGCTGGGCGCCGGTCTTAGATGCCAACGGAGTTGGTCTTTGACTGCCGGAGCGGATCCGGTCTTTTGCTGCCGACGCTGGGCGCCGGTCTTAGATGCCAACGTGGAGTTGGTCTTTGACTGCCGGAGCGGATCCGGTCTTTTGCTGCCGGTCTTAGATGCCAACGGAGTTGGTCTTTGACTGCCGGAGCGGATCCGGTCTTTTGCTGCCGACGCTGGGTGCCGGTCTTAGATGCCAACGCGGAGTTGGTCTTTGACTGCCGGAGCGGATCCGGTCTTTTGCTGCCGACGCTGGGCGCCGGTCTTAGATGCCAACGGAGTTGGTCTTTGACTGCCGGAGCGGATCCGGTCTTTTGCTGCCGACGCTGGGGCCGGTCTTAGATGCCAACGCGGAGTTGGTCTTTGACTGCTGGAGCGGATCCGGTCTTTTGCTGCCGACGCTGGGCGCCGGTCTTAGATGCCAACGCGGAGTTGGTCTTTGACTGCCGGAGCGGATCCGGTCTTTTGCTGCCGACGCTGGGCGCCGGTCTTAGATGCCAACGGAGTTGGTCTTTGACTGCCGGAGCGGATCCGGTCTTTTGCTGCCGACGTTGGGCGCCGGTCTTAGATGCCAACGCGGAGTTGGTCTTTGACTGCCGGAGCGGATCCGGTCTTTTGCTGCCGACGTTGGGCGCCGGTCTTAGATGCCAACACGGAGTTGGTCTTTGACTGCCGGAGCGGATCCGGTCTTTTGCTGCCGACGCTGGGCGCCGGTTTAGATGCCAACGCGGAGTTGGTCTTTGACTGCCGGAGCGGATCCGGTCTTTTGCTGCCGACGCTGGGCGCCGGTCTTAGATGCCAACGGAGTTGGTCTTTGACTGCCGGAGCGGATCCGGTCTTTTGCTGCCGACGCTGGGCGCCGGTCTTAGATGCCAACGCGGAGTTGGTCTTTGACTGCCGGAGCGGATCCGGTCTTTTGCTGTCGACGCTGGGTGCCGGTCTTAGATGCCAACGCGGAGTTGGTCTTTGACTGCCGGAGCGGATCCGGTCTTTTGCTAAACATACTCATTCGAAAATAAGAACGTCTATTATTCATGCATCAAACAGATTCAAGTTATAACGATAGAATTCTATTGATAGTACCGTCGTAAATTGTTGGCATTCCAAGTTCGAGGGAGCGGCTTCCCGTCTAGCTCTTCGACTTTATATGCCCCATGGTGGAGTACCTCTTTGACACGGTATGGTCCTTCCCATTTTGGTGCCAGTTTGCCCCCTTCCGTTGGCTTTGATACTTCAGCTCTTCGTAGGACCAGGTCTCCTGGCCTGAATGTTTTGGGCCGCATCCGAGAGTTGTAGTGTCTGGCCACTCGCTGATGGAACGCTGCCATACGAAGATGCGCTTGATCTCGCAATTCTTCCATCAAATCTAGATCAGCCCTTAGCTGGTTGGAGTTGCTTTCTTCGTGGTATAATTCCGTCCGGAGGCTAGGAGCCCCTATTTCTACGGGGATGACCGCCTCGGTCCCAAAGACCAAGTTAAAAGGGGTTTCCCCTGTGGGTGTTCGCGGTGTCGTATGGTAGGCCCACAACACACTGGAAAGTTCTTCCACCCAGCGCCCTTTACAGCTGTCTAGACGAGCCCGGAGCCCTTGGAGGATGATGCGATTGGTCACCTCGGCTGCGTCGTTGGTTTGGGGATGCCCTACGGAGGTGAATCGGTGACGGATGCCTAGGCCTTCGCAGAATTCTCTGAAGGCCGTGTTATCAAACTGTCGGCCATTGTCTGTAATCAGGGTGTGTGGTAACCCAAACCGACACACCACAGATTTCCAGAAGAAAGCCCTTACTTTGGCCTCCGTGATTTAGCAAGAGCTTCTGCCTCGATCCATTTAGTGAAATGATCGACGGCCACAACTAGGAACTTACGTTGTCCGGAGGCAGGAGGGAAAGGTCCCAGGATGTCCATGCCCCATTGTGCAAAGGGCCACGGTGCAGCCAGGGGGGTCAGCTGGGACGCCGGTTAATGTTGGACGTTGGCATGATGCTGGCAGCTGTCACATCTTTTGACGAGTTCAGAGGCGTCCTCTTTCATTGCCAACCAATAATACCCCTGACGTAGAGCTTTGTATGCAAGGGCCCTGCCCCCCAGATGGCTTCCGCATATCCCCTCGTGTATCTCTCGCAAAATATAGTTGGCGTCGGTGGGACCGACACACCTGAGGATAGGGTATGAGAATGACCTTCGGTAGAGCTTTCCTTCCATAAGGAAGAACTTCGGGGCTCATCTTCTAAGTTTCCTAGCTTCGGCAGGGTCCTCTGGGAGGATGCCATCAGTTAAGTATTGAACGTAGGCGTCCATCCAGGAGGGCTCCAGCTCCACCGGCAAAGTTTCTCTTGGTACCTCAATGCTTGGGACTTCTAAATGCTCCACATAAGCCTTTCCCAACATCCCGTCAACCGAGGTGGCGAGATGGGATAGGGCGTCGGCTCTGGCATTCTCTTGTCGAGGAATGTAGCTGACTCTAAAGTGAGTGAATGGGGAAACCATTGAGTGCACCGCGTCTAAGTAGCGGGCCATGATGGGATCCTTTGCCTCGTACTCCTTTGTAATCTGGCCAGCAACTAGTTGGGAGTCGGTGAAGGCCCTAAGGCGTTTCACCCCAAGCTCCCGAGCCAACCTTACACCGGATAACAAAGCTTCATATTCCGCCTGGTTGTTAGTAGCTGGAAAGAGGAAGCGAAGTGCACATTCAACCACGACTCCGTCCGAGTTGGCCAAGATGAGGCCTGCTCCGCTCCCTTGAGAGTTTGATGCCCCATCCACGTGGAGGACCCACTCATCTTCGCTGGTTCCAAGGGGCTGAATGTCCGTAGGAGGTCCTTCAGGTGGCTCCATTCCCCAAGTACATTCAACTAAAAAATCTGCCAGAACCTCTGACTTCATAGCCGACCGGGGGCGGAAAGATATATCGAACTCCCCCAGCTTGAGGTTAAGTTGGTGGGTGATTACTTCTTCAGGAACGCCCGGCATGTCTGAGGATGACCATGCAAAAACATCCGTGTTGGCCCGCAGGAAGGTGAGAAGTTGATGACGTACTTCATCTGGGAGCGATGCCCCCAGTTGAACAGTTCTTGCTGGGTCATTACCCAAGGGGAGGGTTAGAAGGTGTTCCGCCGGTTCTCCCCTTCTTCCCAATTCCATAGGATCGAGTGACTCCGAGGCTGTCGCTGATTCTGCGTTCAGCGGGCTGGGCGACAGATGGTAGCAGGGCGGAAGTGGGCTTGCTCCCCCTTCATTTCTCCAATGCCTTCGTTGGTGGAAAACCTTACCAATAATCTTTTAGTGGAAATCACGGCGTCCAGCAGATTCAGCCCCGGTCTTCCCAAGATGGCGTTATAAGCCAGCGGGACCCGGACCACCAAGAAGTTTATGACCACGGTGCTTTGGCATGGAGGAGTTCCAGCCATGACCGGGAGAGCAATTTCACCTTCGACGCTCACTGAGTCTCCCGTGAAACCCATTAGCGGTGTGGCAACGGGTCGGAGTAGAGACCTTGATAAGTTCATCCGAACAAAAGCGTCATAACTCAAGACGTCCACAGAGCTCCCACTATCAATTAGAATTCTTTTTACAGGGTGTTTAGCTATAGTCATAGACACCACGACGCTGTCGTCATGTTTATTAACTACCCCATCTAGATCATTTCCGAAGAAAGGTATTACAGAGTCTATTCCCTCTCGCGGTCTCTTCGAACCACCATCGCTCCCCAAGAGATCATAGCTATGGTCTTTTCCGTTGGGGTATTGTCCACGCCAGCCGGGCGGCCTGGGGGCACCGCGGAGCCCGTCGCTGGGAGATTGCCTCTTCGAACAAACTTGCCCAGGTGGCCTTGCTGAACCAGTTCCTCGATGGCCTTTTTCAGATGGCGGCAGTCTTCGGTGTCGTGGCCGTAGTCTCGGTGATAACGGCAGTAGAACTCCTTGTTGCGGGGACCCCCAGACTTCAAGGGAGTCGGACGCTTGAAATATGGTTCTTCCTCAATCTCTAGCAGGATGTGAGAGATGGGAGCCATGAGAGGAGTGAATTGCTCTTTAGGAACCAGTGCCTGCGGCCGGCGATCTGAGCGTCGCAGAGGCTCGGGATTTCGTGGTTGCATACCAGCACGGTCAGAAGGCGGTGGTTTATTACTGGGGTTCTTGTCAGCTTCTCTCCTGGAAGAATCTGCTTCGTCAGCACGGATGTACTTCTGTGCTCGGCTCAGAAGCTCGGCGTAGGAGCGCGGAGGCTTCTTATCCAGGGAATAGGTGAACCTGGACGGACGAAGTCCTCTCTTCAGGGCCAAGGTGGCGACGGAGTCCTCCAGGTTGTATACTTCTAGCGCTGCTTCCTTAAATCGAGCGACGAAATCCTTTAAGGTCTCGCCACTCCTCTGCTGGACAGCAAAAAGGCTATCGGCAACTCGTGGGATCTTTCGACAGGCATCAAAATGAGCCAGGAAGGATCGTTCAAGTTGCCGAAACGAGTTGATGCTGCGGGGGGCAGCCGGGAGTACCACGCGCGCGCCGCCTTACGGAGCGTGGCCGGGAAGGCGACGCATAATAAGGAATCCGTCGCTCCCTGGACCTGCATGAGGACTTTGTAGCTTTCCAGATGGTCCAGGGGATCCGTCGTTCCATCATATGGATCCAATTGAGGGAGGCGAAACCGGGGGGGGACAGGTTCCTCCATGATATGGCGAGACAGCGGGGGACGATGCTCATACTCCGCTGCATAGGGATCGGCGATCCGACGGCTGAGTTCGTCCAACCGCCGATGGTACTCGTCAAGCCTTTGCTCAGCCCGTCGAGTGGTTCTCCGGGGAGTGTTACCTCGGGATGAGTCGGAAGAAGAAGATTGCCGGCGCAAAGAATGTGCCCGCTTGGCCTCCTTTTCTTCCGGCCTGTGATGGGAACGGCCGGAGCGACGGGAGGGAGACCGTCGCCGCTTTGAGGTTCCTTGGGATGATTCGGAAGAAGCAGATCGCCGGCGCAACGAATGCGCCCGCCTGGGCTCCTTTTCTTCCGGTCGGAGATGGGAGTGACCGAGGCGACGGGAGGAAGACCGTCGTCGCTTCGAGGTCCCTTGATGATGAGGTTCAGGGGGCGAACAATGAGAAACCTCAGGCGGGGTTCCTCCTTGATGAGACTGAACTGTTCCTCGCACCCCTTCGCCCATCGCAGGGGGTTGTGTTTGCAGCAACCACATGACGCTCTTGCAGCCCCGGACCATCATCGTCAGATCCTGGACCTGATGAGCTAGGACATCAAGTTGGTCGAGTTGGCTTGTCGGTGCGAGGGGTGGAGCATGGAGGTTGGCCTCCGAATGCTCAACTCGCGGGATGTGCCCGGCTGCTTGACTGGAGGAGGCCTCTTGCGCTCGCGTGGTCACCATCGCTTCCTTTGCAGGACTGAAGGGGGTACCGAGGAGAATTTTTGACCCGGCTTGTCGACCCCCTTCCTGGCGCGCCAATCTGTTGCGGCCGACTCACCTATGACGAACGTCGGGCCGGCTGGAATCACTGGGTGCGTAGAAGGGCCGTCGTCCTTCTCCAAGAGCCTTGGTCCTTCGGAAAAGGCCGCCGTTTTCCTCCAAGAACCTGCAAAAAGTCCCGAGCCGGTGGTTCCGGCGGGGACCCTCCGACGCCCACGTTAGTGAGTCGTCGAACAGGGATATGATCTTTGTAGAACTGTTCTCCAGCAAGTTTTATCTTTGAGAGAAAAAGAGAGAGTCCCCTTGCATGGAGCTCGGTTCTTCCTTTTATACCTGTTGGGGATCCGTATACCTTGGTCTGTTGGAACCGTCGGAACTGTTCCGTTGTGATGTTTCATCGAACGGTAGGTTGTTGGACTGTTGCCGGATAAGGGCCGCTTATAGCGGTAACTGCCGATCAGGCTGACACGCCCGAGTTATCCGGCAGTAGTCCTTAGATCACGGGGTCAGTTGCCTAAGACTAATCTTCGTATGAAGGTCGACACTGGGGGCCAACGCTGGGTGGCCATGCCGGATGCCGGAACTAAAGCTTCAGTACTGGGATTTATTATTAAGGCCGACACCTGTGGCCAATGTTGGAGGCCGCTGCTGATGGCTGACGCTGGGGGCCGACGTTGGAGGCCGACGCCGGGGGCCGGCGCTGGTGGCCGACACTGCTGTCCGGCTCAAGAGGCCGACGCTGAAGGCCGACGCCGAGGGCCGGCGCTGGTGGCCGACACTGACCGTCCGGCTCAAGAGGCCGACGCTGGAGGCCAACGCCGGGGGCCGACGCTGGTGGCCGACACTGACTGTCCGGCTCAAGAGGACGACGCTGGAGGCCGACGCCGGGGGCCAGCGCTGGTGGCCGACGCTGGAGGCCGGTTCGAAGACCGATGCTGATGGTTTTGGGTTTTGTTGTCACATCATTGCTTTCAAAAATCGTGCAAAAGATAATAATACTCCAGGGGAAATGGCCAGCCGTATCAGATGCCCCCCCGCCCCTGAGATGGGTAAGCGTTTATTTATCCGCGAAAGGGGTGCGAATATCCTCTAGGTGGCCGGTTTCCGCGTCATTATTTTGCCTTTGTTGGGATTAGGGAGGATTTACCTCGGGCAACGTTACTAAAAGGCGGACGGAATCATTGTGATAAGGTTGATTCCCCCTTTTGCCGGTCTTTTCGAGCTTATCGTATTGGCAGGTCTTCGAAACGTCTCCCAACTGAAGACGGACGCGTGGTTGGATCGGACGGTGAGGGGGATGTTTCGAAATGGCGCCATAATGGCGGATTGCCCTTATCTTCCTATCTTCCCCATTTTTTCCGCCATTGCCCCCTTTTGAGTCCGCCAGCGCTTGTCTTTCATTCATCTTCTCCGTGATCTGTCTTTGGCTCGCGTTTTTCTTCTCAGGTTAGTTCCCATGGCTTCTTCTCCTTCTTGCTCCATTTCCGGTTCTTGGGGGGT
The DNA here is from genome assembly GCA_900491605.1 of Calamus simplicifolius. Classification (NCBI taxonomy): domain Eukaryota; kingdom Viridiplantae; phylum Streptophyta; class Magnoliopsida; order Arecales; family Arecaceae; genus Calamus; species Calamus simplicifolius. The sequence continues at coordinate 797,006 of UESW01004760.1, read as the reverse complement.
TCTTCCCAGTCTTCTGAATCCCAGTCCATCCAATGGTCTACCTCATCTTCTGATCATTCACCAGAGCCACGACCAGTCGATCGTCCCTCAACCGGGATCGTCCGACCGGCGGACAAACTTCCGTTAGAACCCGGCCGGCGGTTGCCGGCCCTTCTAGGGTTACCAAGGAGTCCCCCGAAGGGACTGCGTCGACCCTGTCTGCCCAGGACATCGCGAACTTAAGGGCCAGGTACGGCTTCCTCCGGACCTTCACCTGTTCGTCCCCACCTCTAACGACAGGGCAACCTCTTCCCGTTCCGGGAGGGTTGCCTTGTACGGGGCCTTTTTTAAGGCCGGGCTTCGGTTACCGATTCATCCCTTCATCCTTAATCTTCTAGATAGGTACTCCTTGACCCCGTCCCAACTAGTTCCCAACTCCTTCCGAACTATTGTTGGTTTTTTAGTACTCTGCCATCTGCAGGGCATAGAGGCTAGCATTTCCTTGTTCCGCAGCTTCTATACCTTGCGCAAACAGTCGGGGTGGTGGTTTTTCACTCCTAGATCCAATAGGATTCTTAGGTTGTGCCTTCCTTCCTCCGTTAAGGGGTGGAAGGACAAGTTTTTCTTCGCGGACGTCAGCGGGGTTCGTGGAAGCTGGGGGGTACCCAATATCGATGCCAACAGGGACGCCTCCATCCTTCCACGAGACCGGATGGCATTTGGGCAGCTCCTGACTGCCGATATTCCTAAGTGTAATAAGCTGATAGCCGAGGAGAATCTTCAACGTGCCGGCTTAATTCCTCGAGGGGTGAGCATTAGTCCACTCGCCTCTCTTCTCTGTTCTTCTCCCTTCTCTTTTTTTTTTTTTTTTTAACTATCCCTTGCTTGCGTAGGGATGGCGCCGACATTGCACAAGCTTAAGCAGGTGGCCGCCAAGAAGAGGAAGGCCGCGGGGACTGTGTCCCCTACCGAAGGGAGGGCTGCCACCAAGGTTCCCAGGAGGGCCGACGCCGGGAGGGTTAGTGGCAGAGAGACCGACGCTGGGATGGCCGACACCGGAGGAACTATAGTCGTGAAGCCCCCACGCGCCAAAGTCTCGAAGAAGGGCGGCCCCAAAAGGGCCGTCACTAAAGGGGTCGACGCCCAGGAAGCCAAAGCAGTGGGGCCCGTGCGCATAGGCGAGGCAGCCCAACCCCAAGCCGAAGAACCCGTCATGGAAGACGCGGCGAAGGCCAGGGCCGGCAAGGAGGTGGAGCAAGGCCCGCCGGAGGAAGAATCTCCAGCCCCGGCTCCTCCAATTATTTTACTTGATTTATCTCCCGATGGGAAGACGTCGTCTCCCACGCCTAAAGAAACGGGTAAGGCTCCGGCGGCAATAGCGGCAACTCCAGTTACAGCATTGCCCCCTACGGGGGCGGCAGCTGAAGCGCCCCTGCCCGCTAAGGGGCCGATGCGGCAGGCTCCGAGGCGGGATCAGCCTCGGCCGGTCCGACGCCCAGGGAAGGGAGGAGTATCGACCCCTCCTTCCAATCAATGCTGGCAAACCATAGCCGCTGGGCTACACGAGTCATAGAGGAAGCTTCAGTATCGGAGGTGCAAGAGTACCTCCGAGGTCAGGGGTGTGTTACCTTTTTCCGTGAAGCCTCGGTGGCGCACCTCTGGGTAAGTTTTTGTACTATTATTGTCCTTTTTCTTTTCCCCTTTTGCTTTTTTTTTATATCTGGATGTTTTTTTTTTAAGGCCCTGAACTCCCTTGTCGCCCTGAAAGATCTCTGGACTCTGAGTGACACCGCCATTGAACAGGCGCGGGAGGAGATGGTCTCCCTACAAGTCAGAGCAGAAAAGGCGGCGATGGCCCTGGAGGACACCCGGGCCACCCTGACGGGTGAGGTAGAGGCTATTCGGCTTAGAGCCGAAAAAGCTGAATACGCGCTGGAAGTTGCCCAGCGTCGCGCTGCCAATGAGCTGGACAACGCTCAGGTGGCAGAAGAAAAGCAAAAAGTGGCCGAGGAGAAGCTGATGGCGGCGAGGAGAAGCTGGTGGCGACCGAAGAGAAACTGATGGCAGCAGAGCAGGAGGTAAATGTTCTAAAGACTCGATTGAGTTCTGCCTCTGCCGAGACCAATGCGGCTAAGGAAGCCACCCGCCAACACATAATTAAAATCGCGGATCTGGAGGCGGTAGTGGCGGAGGCCCAGAGAAGAGCCACCGAGGCGGAAAGAAGGGGGCCAATGTCATAGAGGATTATAAGAAATCCGCAGCCTTCGATGACGAGGTAGCCGAGTCAGCGGCGCTAGCTTATGACGCCGGCTTCCAAGATTGTAAAAAGAAAGTCCAGGAGCTTTATGACTTGGAAGATATCGAGGAGCTGCAGCCTGACGACGTCCCCGAGGATGATGCCCCGCCTTCGGATGCCCATTAGCAGCTTTTTTGTTTTTCTCCTTGTCGGAAATTTTGTAAACTTCATCATCAATGAATATTTTTAATCTATCTTGATCCTTCAATTATGATCTACTTCCTTTGTTCGAACTGCTGGTCGATAGGATTAAGTATAGTAGGTTACGCTAGATAGGACCGTGATGCTGTCCTAAGCAACAACAAAACCGATATTCGATGGCAGCGCGGATTTTAGTTGCTATCGTAAATGCGAGGTGCGGATCCTCGGTGCCAACACATAGTTGGTTTTTACGGCCGACGTTGAGCGTCGGTCTTAGGTGCCAACGCGGAGTTGGTCTGTCTGCCGGAGCGGATCCGATCTTTTTGCAGCCGACGCTGGGCGCCGGTCTTGGGTGCCAACGCGGAGTTGGTCTTTAAGTGCCGAAGTGGATCCGGTCTTTTGCTGCCGACGCTGGGCGCCGGTATTAGATGCCAACGCTGAGTTGGTCTGACTGCCGGAGCGGATCCGGTCTTTTGCTGCCGATGCTGGGCGCCGATCTTAGATGCCAACGCGGAGTTGGTCTTTGACTGCCGGAGCGGATCCGGTCTTTTACTGTCGACGCTGGGCGCCGGTCTTAGATGCCAACGTGGAGTTGGTCTTTGACTGCCGGAGCGGATCCGGTCTTTTGCTGCCGACGCTGGGCGCCGGTCTTAGATGCCAACGGAGTTGGTCTTTGACTGCCGGAGCGGATCCGGTCTTTTGCTGCCGACGCTGGGCGCCGGTCTTAGATGCCAACGTGGAGTTGGTCTTTGACTGCCGGAGCGGATCCGGTCTTTTGCTGCCGACGCTGGGCACCGGTCTTAGATGCCAACAGTTGGTCTTTGACTGCCGGAGCGGATCCGGTCTTTTGCTGCCGACGCTGGGCGCCGGTCTTAGATGCCAACGCGGAGTTGGTCTTTGACTGCCGGAGTGGATCCGGTCTTTTGCTGCCGACGCTGGGCGCCGGTCTTAGATGCCAACGCGGAGTTGGTCTTTGACTGCCGGAGCGGATCCGGTCTTTTGCTGTCGACGCTGGGTGCCGGTCTTAGATGCCAACGCGGAGTTGCCAACGTTGGTCTTTGACTGTCGGAGCGGATCCGGTCTTTTGCTGCCGACGCTGGGTGCCGGTCTTAGATGCCAACGCGGAGTTGGTCTTTGACTGCTGGAGCGATCCGGTCTTTTGCTGCCGACGCTGGGCGCCGGTCTTAGATGCCAACGCGGAGTTGGTCTTTGACTGCCGGAGCGGATCCGGTCTTTTGCTGCCGACGCTGGGCGCCGGTCTTAGATGCCAACGGAGTTGGTCTTTGACTGCCGGAGCGGATCCGGTCTTTTGCTGCCGACGTTGGGCGCCGGTCTTAGATGCCAACGCGGAGTTGGTCTTTGACTGTCGGAGCGGATCCGGTCTTTTGCTGCCGACGTTGGGCGCCGGTCTTAGATGCCAACGCGGAGTTGGTCTTTGACTGCCGGAGCGGATCCGGTCTTTTGCTGCCGACGCTGGGCGCCGGTTTAGATGCCAACGCGGAGTTGGTCTTTGACTCGGAGTGGATCGGTCTTTTGCTGCCGATGCTGGGCGCCGGTCTTAGATGCCAACGGAGTTGGTCTTTGACTGCCGGAGCGGATCCGATCTTTTGCTGCCGACGCTGGGCGCCGGTCTTAGATGCCAACGCGGAGTTGGTCTTTGACTGCCGGAGCGGATCCGGTCTTTTGCTGCCGACGCTGGGCGCCGATCTTAGATGCCAACGCGGAGTTGGTCTTTGACTGCCGGAGCAGATCCGGTCTTTTGCTGCCAACGCTGGGTGCTGGTCTTAGATGCCAACGCGGAGTTGGTCTTTGACTGCCGGAGCGGATCCGGCCTTTTGCTAAACATACTCATTCGAAAATAAGAACGTCTATTATTCATGCATCAAACAGATTCAAGTTAATAACGATAGAATTCTATTGATAGTACCGTCGTAAATTGTTGGCATTCCAAGTTCGAGGGAGCGGCTTCCCGTCTAGCTCTTCGACTTTATATGCCCCATGGTGGAGTACCTCTTTGACACGGTATGGTCCTTCCCATTTTGGTGCCAGTTTGCCCCCTTCCGTTGGCTTTGATACTTCAGCTCTTCGTAGGACCAGGTCTCCTGGCCTGAATGTTTTGGGCCGCATCCGAGAGTTGTAGTGTCTGGCCACTCGCTGATGGAACGCTGCCATACGAAGATGCGCTTGATCTCGCAATTCTTCCATCAAATCTAGATCAGCCCTTAGCTGGTTGGAGTTGCTTTCTTCGTGGTATAATTCCGTCCGGAGGCTAGGAGCCCCTATTTCTACGGGGATGACCGCCTCGGTCTCAAAGACCAAGCTAAAAGGGGTTTCCCCTGTGGGTGTTCGCGGTGTCATATGGTAGGCCCACAACACACTGGAAAGTTCTTCCACCCAGTGCCCTTTACAGCTGTCTAGACGAGCCCGGAGCCCTTGGAGGATGATGCGATTGGTCACCTCGGCTGCGCCGTTGGTTTGGGGATGCCCTACGGAGGTGAATCGGTGACGGATGCCTAGGCCTTCGCAGAATTCTCTGAAGGCCGTGTTATCAAACTGTCGGCCGTTGTCTGTAATCAGGGTGTGTGGTAACCCAAACCGACACACCATAGATTTCCAGAAGAAAGCCCTCACTTTGGCCTCCGTGATTTTAGCAAGAGCTTCCGCCTCGATCCATTTAGTGAAATGATCGACGGCCACAACTAGGAACTTACGTTGTCCGGAGGCAGGAGGGAAAGGTCCCAGGATGTCCATGCCCCATTGTGCAAAGGGCCACGGTGCAGCCAGGGGGGTCAGCTGGGACGCCGGTTGATGTTGGACGTTGGCATGACGCTGGCAGCTGTCACATCTTTTGACGAGTTCAGAGGCGTCCTCTTTCATTGCCAACCAATAATACCCCTGACGTAGAGCTTTGTATGCAAGGGCCCTGCCCCCCAGATGGCTTCCGCATATCCCCTCGTGTATCTCTCGCAAAATATAGTTGGCGTCGGTGGGACCGACACACCTGAGGATAGGGTATGAGAATGACCTTCGGTAGAGCTTTCCTTCCATAAGGAAGAACTTCGGGGCTCGTCTTCTAAGTTTCCTAGCTTCGGCAGGGTCCTCTGGGAGGATGCCATCAGTTAAGTATTGAACGTAGGCGTCCATCCAGGAGGGCTCCAGCTCCACCGGCAAAGTTTCTCTTGGTACCTCAATGCTTGGGACTTCTAAATGCTCCACATAAGCCTTTCCCAACATCCCGTCAACCGAGGTGGCGAGATGGGATAGGGCGTCGGCTCTGGCATTCTCTTGTCGAGGAATGTAGCTGACGCTAAAGTGAGTGAATGGGGAAACCATTGAGTGCACCGCGTCTAAGTAGCGGGCCATGATGGGATCCTTTGCCTCGTACTCCTTTGTAATCTGGCCAGCAACTAGTTGGGAGTCGGTGAAGGCCCTAAGGCGTTTCACCCCAAGCTCCCGAGCCAACCTTACACCGGATAACAAAGCTTCATATTCCGCCTGGTTGTTAGTAGCTGGAAAGAGGAAGCAAGTGCACATTCAGCCACGATTCCGTCCGAGTTGGCCAAGATGAGGCCTGCTCCGCTCCCTTGAGAGTTTGATGCCCCATCCACGTGGAGGACCCACTCATCTTCGCTGGTTCCAAGGGGCTGAATGTCCGTAGGAGGTCCTTCAGGTGGCTCCATTCCCCAAGTACATTCAACTAAAAAATCTGCCAGAACCTGTGACTTCATAGCCGACCGGGGGCGGAAAGATATATCGAACTCCCCCAGCTTGAGGTTAAGTTGGTGGGTGATTACTTCTCAGGAACGCCCGGCATGTCTGAGGATGACCATGCAAAAACGTCCGTGTTGGCCCGCAGGAAGGTGAGAAGTTGATGACGTACTTCATCTGGGAGCGATGCCCCCAGCTGAACAGTTCTTGCTGGGTCATTACCCAAGGGGAGGGTTAGAAGGTGTTCCGTCGGTTCTCCCCTTCTTCCCAATTCCATAGGATCGAGTGACTCCGAGGCTGTCGCTGATTCTGCGTTCAGCGGGCTGGGCGACAGATGGTAGCAGGGCGGAAGTGGGCTTTGCTCCCCCTTCATTTCTCCAATGCCTTCGTTGGTGGGAAACCTTACCAATAATCTTTTAGTGGAAATCACGGCGTCCAGCAGATTCAGCCCCGGTCTTCCCAAGATGGCGTTATAAGCCAGTGGGACCCGGACCACCAAGAAGTTTATGACCACGGTGCTTTGGCATGGAGGAGTTCCAGCCGTGACCGGGAGAGCAATTTCACCTTCGACGCTCACTGAGTCTCCCGTGAAACCCATTAGCGGTGTGGCAACGGGTCGGAGTAGAGACCTTGATAAGTTCATCCGAACAAAAGCGTCATAACTCAAGACGTCCACAGAGCTCCCACTATCAATTAGAATTCTTTTTACAGGGTGTTAAGCTATAGTCATAGACACCACGACGCTGTCGTCATGTTTATTAACTACCCCATCTAGATCATTTCCGAAGAAAGGTATTACAGAGTCTATTCCCTCTCGCGGTCTCTTCGAACCACCATCGCTCCCCAAGAGATCATAGCTATGGTCTTTTCCGTTGGGGTATTGTCCACGCCAGCCGGGCGGCCTGGGGGCACCGTGGAGCCCGTCGCTGGGAGATTGCCTCTTCGAACAAACTTGCCCAGGTGGCTTGCTGAACCAGTTCCTCGATGGCCTTTTTCAGATGGCGGCAGTCTTCGGTGTCGTGGCCGTAGTCTCGGTGATAACGGCAGTAGAACTCCTTGTTGCGGGGGGTCACTTCAAGGGAGTCGGACGCTTGAAATATGGTTCTTCCTCAATCTCCAGCAGGATGTGAGAGATGGGAGCCATGAGAGGAGTGAATTGCTCTTTAGGAACCAGTGCCTGCGGCCGGCGATCTGAGCGTCGCGGAGGCTCGGCTTTCATGGTTGCGTACCAGCACGGTCAGAAGGCGGTGGTTTATTACTGGGGTTCTTGTCAGCTTCTCTCCTGGAAGAATCTGCTTCGTCTGCACGGATGTACTTCTGTGCTCGGCTCAGAAGCTCGGCGTAGGAGCGCGGAGGCTTCTTATCCAGGGAATAGGCGAACTTGGACGGACGAAGTCCTCTCTTCAGGGCCAAGGTGGCGACGGAGTCCTCCAGGTTGTATACTTCTAGCGCTGCTTCCTTAAATCGAGTGACGAAATCCTTTAAGGACTCGCTACTCCTCTGCTGGACAGCAAAAAGGCTATCGGCAACTTGTGGGATCTTTCGACAGGCATCAAAATGAGCCAGGAAGGATCGTTCAAGTTGCCGAAACGAGTTGATGCTGCGGGGGGGCAGCCGGGAGTACCACGCGCGCGCCGCCTTACGGAGCGTGGCCGGGAAGGCGATGCATAATAAGGAATTCGTCGCTCCCTGGACCTGCATGAGGACTTTGTAGCTTTCCAGATGGTCCAGGGGGTCCGTCGTTCCATCATATGGATCCAATTGAGGGAGGCGAAATCGGGGGGGGACAGGTTCCTCCATGATATGGCGAGACAGCGGGGGACGATGCTCATACTCCGCTGCATAGGGATCGGCGATCCGACGGCTGAGTTCGTCCAACCGCGATGGTACTCGTCAAGCCTTTGCTCAGCCCGTCGAGTGGTTCTCCGGGGAGTGTTACCTCGGGATGAGTCGGAAGAAGAAGATTGCCGGCGCAAAGAATGTGCCCGCTTGGCCTCCTTTTCTTCCAGCCTGTGATGGGAACGGCCGGAGCGACGGGAGGGAGACCGTCGCCGCTTTGAGGTTCCTTGGGATGATTCGGAAGAAGCAGATCGCCGGCGCAACGAATGCGCCCGCCTGGGCTCCTTTTCTTCCGGTCAGCGATGGGAGTGACCGAGGCGACGGGAGGAAGGCCGTCGTCGCTTCGAGGTCCCTTGATGATGAGGTTCAGGGGGCGAACGATGAGAAACCTCAGGCGGGGTTCCTCCTTGATGAGACTGAACTGTTCCTCGCACCCCTTCGCCCATCGCAGGGGGTTGTGTTGCAGCAGCCACATGACGCTCTTGCAGCCCCCGGACCATCATCGTCAGATCCTGGACCTGATGAGCTAGGACATCAAGTCGGTCGAGTTGGCTTGTCGGTGCGAGGGGTGGAGCATGGAGGTTGGCCTCCGAATGCTCAACTCGCGGGATGTGCCCGGCTGCTTGTCGTTTGGTCGAAACTGAACTGTGAATCCTCCGTTGGGTCGAAATTGAAGTGTCAATCCTCCTCCTAGCTCAAAACAGAAGAGACTTTTTCGTCAAAAATGACTTACCCTACTTTGTTAGAAAATATTTCCGAAATATCTCTTTTCTTCCATGAATCAAAATTGCAGGATTAAATCATTGCTTTTGAAGTGAGACGAGGGTTGTCTTTCCGTACACACAAATCTATTTGAGATGTTAATTTTGCAGCCCAATTTGAAGCAATATTAATGCTGGCCATGTAGGTTGATCTAACAATTACTATGCTTAAAGATTTTGTTACAATTTGATCACATGCTTAGCTTATTGGGCTTTTGTTCCTCAAGCCTTGTTTGGGGCTTGAAGCGTAACGATGAAGAAATTCTACGCTGTTCATTCTGGCACGTAACCCACTTCCTGGCCCTACACGCGAAAGAAACCACACCCCCATAATCTTAAAACTCCTCTCACGTCCACATCAGCAGTCCTTCAAGAGATTTGTCCCCCTTGGCTTAGAAGTTTCATCTTGCTCAAGGTGTTTGTAACCTATACTAGAAGTTCGAGCAATCTCAATCTCATGAAAAATATTATGTGGTGAGACTGATTCTCATAATATAGTTTTTACAGCCCAGAAGAGATTAGCGAAATCGTATGACAGGGTAGTTTGCCCCTTCCTATCTCTTGAAAACCTTCCTAATTATGTAATTCTGGAAAGAACGAACACAATGTCGTAAACAACCATTGCAGAATAACTAATTAATGATCTTCTACATAGGTCACAGGCCAGGAGAGGGAGATCGATCTGATGCTCCCCCCTCTCCTAAACCGTTATTAGGAATACATATATCAGATATAAAAATAAATACATCAGACATTTTTTTTTTAAAAAAAAAAAACAACCATCAAGCGTCTGTGAAATTCTGTCGAGTCTCAGAAGCACGCGTCCAGAAGGCAGCAGCAACACAAGGCGGCACAGCTGCAACACAGTGCAAACATCAATTAATTAGCAATCTAAATGATTCGATTAGAAAGCAACCATGGGACAAATTCTATCATGTTATCCTAACATCATATGAAAAAAAATGATTAATTTTTGCACCATCAAGGAAGGAATTAAAGGGGGAGATGCAGAGGCGGGGGTTAATTACCATCCCTCCGCGAAGCCATCGCCTCGGCTCTTGGTCTCCACTGGAGCCTGCGGTGGATACGCCGCCTCGTCTTTCACCGGATAACCGGCCGGAGGAGGCGCGACGTAGTTCGCCGGGTAGCCTTGGGGCGGTGGAGGATAAGCCTGTCCCGGAGGTGGGTATGCTGCTCATAAATATGAACCCGTTTAACAGTCAATACAAGAGAAAGAAGAAGAAATCGAGAGATAACAATTGAATTAGAAACAAAGTTTTAGACCAATACGAGCACTTACATTGAGGGGGAGCCTGGTGTTGCTCATAGGAACTCATGATTAGAAGACTGGTTGAGAGAGAGAGAGAGAGAGAGACTTTTGAGAAAGGTCTGAGACAGATGCTGTGGCTTTGGATCGGAGAGATGGTGTCCTTTATAATGAGGTTGCTCGCTTTATTTTGACCGCCACGGGATTCCACCGTCATGAACGCGGAATCCCGGGCCCAGCGGGTGATAGATACCGCGTGGGATGGGTGGGAAACGGGTCAAATACGCCGCGGCGCTTTAAAGGTCTTTTGAGGCAACTCGCGCCGCCCTAGCAGACACGTTGCTTGGGCGTCGTTAGAAATTTTGGAACGCGCCGAGGAAGGTGGGTTTTGGTTTCCTGCACGCTGCGTGCGAAGGAATTCGATTCGAAGGTCGAGTAGCTCGCCATCGTTGACCCCTCCGCAGACTTCACGGATAAGCAGTTTGATGCCGACATCGCCATTTGGAAGGAGAGGAGATTTGAGAGAGAGAGAGAGAGAGAGAGTTGTTGTCGATCCAAAGCTAATTTGAGAGGCTGACAACTTTAATTTTGAAGAGCGTTAGTTTAGTTTAGTTTGCCAACGGTAAGAAAGCTTATGTAATTAGCAATCAATTTTCGTTGGCGTTTAATGAAATTAAAAGTATTGAAATGAGGTCTGTCCATCATCGTGTAGATCATTACTTACGAACGATCTTTCTCAACGCAACTCTGAACACGGGTGCAGTAGTAAACACCATGCTTGGATTGTATAATTATGCACTAATTTATTGTGGCATGAGATAATTTTATAAAAGTTACCATATCCATCTGATCTTAAAATTTTAAGTACAAATCTATCGGCAACAAGTGAATTTATAACATAACAGATGAACTTATGTTTTTCAAATACTTAATTTTTTTTATTTGATGTAAAAACTATTTTAAAGTAATATATAATCTGTTTGAAAAATTATGCGAATCAATAGCTTTTTGGTAAGAAATTTCTGCTTTCCTAATAAGACGGATGAGTTTTATCATCATCATCATCACCATTATTATTATTATTATTATTATTATTATTATTATTATTATTATTATTATTATGTTTAATTTTTAAAAGTTCTTATTCCTTAAACAATTCAAGAATTCTCAAACTTCATTATTTTCCTTCATAACTAAATCCAAGTTTGAGCATTATCATAAGACTAGGGAGGTAAACCTGATACGATACAGTGGATTCAGAAAGCGGTGTTACTGTTGTCCAGTTCAGGCTTATAATTGTAATATGGGTCACAATCGATCCAAGCCGTGATCCTGATCGGTGATGGTCAATCGGACCGTTGCAATGCATCCGATCGGAGATGATCCGACAGTTGCGATCGATCCGAGCCATGATTCCAATCGGCGATGATCGATCCGACGGTTACGATCCATTTGATCGACGATGATATCCGACGGTTACGATCGATCCAAGCCATGATCCCGATCGGCGATGATCGATCCGACGGTTGGGATCCATTCGATCGGCGACGATATCCGATGGTTGCGATCGATCCAAGCCATGATACCGATCGGCGATGATCAATCCAATCATTGTGATTCATCCGATCCATGATGATCCGACGATTGCAATCGATCGAGGCCATGATTCCGATCGGCGATGATCGATCGGACCATTGCGATGCATCCGATCGGAGAAAATTCGATGGTTGCGATCGATCCGAGCCATGATCTTGATCGGTGATGATCGATTGGACCATTGCGTTCCATTCGATTGGAGATGATCCGACGGTTGCGATCGATCGGAGCTATGATCCGGATCGGATGATCAAACGGACCGTTGCAATGCATCCGATCGGACACGATCCGACGGTTGCAATCGATCTGAGCCATGATCCGGATCGACGATGATGGATCCGATCGTTGTGATCTATTCGATCCGCGATGATCCGATGGTTGTGATCGATCGAAGCTATGATCAGATCGGCAATGGTCGATTGGACCGTTGCGATGCATCCGATCGGACACAATCCGATGGTTGCGATCGATTCGAGCCATGATCCGGATTGGTGATGATCGATCGGAATGTTGCGATCCATCCGATCGGCGATGATCCGATGTTGTGATCGATCCAAGCCATGATCCCGATCGGCGATGATCGATCGAACCGTTGCAATCAATTCGATCGGCGAGGATCCGACGGTTGCGATTGATCCAAGCCATGATCTCGATCGGCGATGATCGATCCGATCATTGCGATCCATCCGATCCGCAACGATCCGACGGTTGCGATCGATCGAAGCCATGATTCCGATCGGCGATGATCGATCGGACCATTGCGATGCATCCGATCGAAGACGATCCGACGGTTGCGATCGATCCGAGCCATGATCCCGATCGTAAATGATCGATCCGATGGTTGTGATCCATCCGATCGGCGAGGATATCCGACGGTTACGATCGATCCAAGCCATGATCCCGATTGGCGATGATCGATCCGACGGTTGCGATATATCCGATCTATGATGATATCCAATGGTTGCGATCGATCCAAGCCATGATCTCGATCGGCGATGATCGATCCGATGGTTGTGATCCATCCGATTGGCGATAATACGACGGTTGCGATCGATCAAGCCATGATCCCGATCGGCGATGATCGATCGGACCATTGCGATGCATCCGATCGGCGACGATATTCGACGGTTGCGATCGATCAAACCATGATTCCGATCGGCGATGATCGATCCGATCATTGTGATCCATCCGATCCGAGATGATCCGATGGTTGCGATCGATCGAAGCCATGATCCGATCGGCGATGATCAATCGGGCTATTGCGATCCATCCGATCGGCGACAATCCGACGGTTACGATCGTTCCAAGCCATGATCCCGATCGGCGATGATCGATTGGACCATTGTGATCCATTCGATCGGCAACGATCCGATGATTGTGATCAATCCAAGCCATAATCCCGATTGGCGATGATCGATCCAATCTTTGCGATCCAACCGATCCGTGATGATCCGATAGTTGCGATCGATCCAAGCCATGATCTCGATCGGCGATGATCGATCGAACTATTTCAATCCATCCGATCGGCGACGATCCTACGGTTGCGATCGATCCAAGCCATGATCCCGATCGGCGATGATCGATCGGACCATTGCGATCCATTCGATCAGCGACGATCCGACGGTTGCGATCGATCCAAGCCATGATCCCGATCAATGATGATCGGTCCGATGGTTGCGATCCATCCGATCGGCGATGATATCCGACGGTTACGATCGATCCAAGCCATAATCCCAATCAGCGATGATTGATCCGATGGGTGCGATCCATCTGATCGGCGATGATCGATCCGATGGTTGTGATCCATCGATCGGCGATAATACGATGGTTGCGATCGATCCAAGCCATGATCCCGATTGGCAATGATCGATCCGATGCTTGCGATCCATCCGATCGGCACGATATCCGATGGTTGCGATCGATCCTAGCATGATACTGATCGGCGTTGATCAATCCGATCGTTGCGATCCATCCGATACACAATGATCCGACGGTTGCATTGATCGAAGCCATGATCCCAATTGGTGATGATCGATTGGACCATTGCGATGTATCCGATCGGAGACAATCCGATGGTTGTGATCGATTGAGCCATGATCCAGATCGATGATGATCGATCGGACCATTGCGATCCATTCGATTGGAGATCGATGGTTGCGATCGATCGGAGCTATGATCCGGATCGGCGATGATCGAATGGACCATTGTGATGCATCCGATCAGACATGATCCGATGGTTGCGATCGATCCGAGCCATGATCCGGATCGGCGATGATGGATCCGATCATTGCGATCCATTCGATCTGCGACGATCCGACGGTTGCGATCGATCGAAGCTATGATCCAAATCGGCGATGATCGATCGGACCGTTGCGAAGCATCCGATCGGTGACGATCCGACGGTTGCGATCGATCCAAGCCATGATCCGGATCGGTGATGATCGATCTAACTGTTGCGATCCATTCGTTCGGTGACGATCCGATGGTTGCAATCGATCCAAGCCATGATCCCGATCGGCGATTATCGATCGGACCATTGCGATCCATTCGATCGGCGATGATCCGACGGTTGCGATCGATCCAAGCCATGATCCCGATCGGCGATGATCGATCCGATCATTGCAATCCATCCGATTTGAGATGATCCAACGGTTACGATCAATCAAAGCCATGATCCGGATCGTCGATGATCGATCGGACTGTTACGATCAATCCGATCGGCGACGATTCGATGGTTGCGATCTATCAAAGCCATGATCCCGATCGGCGATGATTGATCGGACCATTGCGATGCATTGATAGGAGAAGATCTGACGGTTGCAATCGATCTGAGCCATGATCGTGATCGGTGATGATCCATCCGATGGTTGCGATCAATCCGATCGGCAATGATATCCGACGGTTACGATCGATCCAAGCCATGATCCCGAACGGTGATGATCGATCCTACGGGTGCGATCCATCCGATCGGCGATGATATCCGACGGTTGCGATCGATCCAAGCCATGATATCGATCGTCGATGATCGATCTGATGGTTGCGATCGATCAAGCCATGATCCCTATCGGCGATGATCAATCTGATCGTTGCGATCCATCCGATCTGCAATGATCCGATGGTTGCGATCGATCGAAGCTATGATCCAGATCAGCGATGATCGATCGGATCATTGCGATCCATACGATCAGTGACGATCCGATGGTTGCGATCGATCCAAGCCATGATCCCGATCGGCGATGATCGATCGGACCGTTGCGATCCATTCGATCGGCGATGATCCGACGGTTGCGATCGATCCAAGCCATGATCTCGATCGGCGATGATTGATCCGATCATTGCGATCCATCCGATCCGTGACGATCCGACGGTTGCGATCGATCAAAGCCATGATCCCGATCGGCGATGATCGATCTGACCGTTGCGATGCATCCGATTGGAGACGATCCGATAGTTGTGATCGATCCGAGCCATGATCCCGATCGACGATGATCGATCCGACGGTTTTGATCCATCTGATTGACGAGGATATCAGACGGTTACGATCGATCCAAGCCATGATCCCGATCGGCATGATGATCTAACGGTTGCGATCCATTCGATCTGCGATGATATCTGACGGTTGCGATCGATCCAAGCCATGATCTCGATCGGTGATGATCGATCTGACGGTTGCGATCCATTCGATCGGCAATAATACAAAGGTTGTGATCTATCCAAGCCATGATCCCGATCGCTGATGATCGATCCGACGCTTGGGATCCATCCGATCGGCGACGAAATCCGACGGTTGCGATCGATCCAAGCCATGATCCCGATCGCCGATGATCGATCCGATCATTGTGATCCATCGATCCATGATGTTCCGACGGTTGCGATGGATCGAAGCCATGATCCGGATTGGAGATGATCGATTGGACTGTTGCGATCCATCCGATTGGCGATGATCCGACGATTGCAATCGATCCAAGCTGATCCTGATCGGTGTGATCGATTGGACCATTGCGATCCATTCGATCGGTGACGATCTGATGATTGCGATCAATCCAAGCCATGATCCTGATTGGCGATGATCGATCCGATCGTTGCAATCCATCCGATCCACGATGATCCGATGGTTGCAATCGATCCAAGCCATGATCCCAATCGGCGATGATCGATCGGACTATTGCAATCCATCCGATCGGCGATGATCCGACAGTTGTAATCGATCCAAGCCATGATCCTGATCGGAGATGATAGATCGGACCTTTGCGATCCATTCGATAAGCGACGATCCGATGGTTGCGATCGATCCAAACCATGATCCCGATCGGTGATGATCGATCTGATCATTGCAATCCATCCGATCCGCGACGATCCGACGGTTGCGATCAATCAAAGCCATGATCCCGATCGGCGATGATCGGTCGAACCGTTGCGATGCATCCGATCGAAGAAGATCCGACGGTTGCGATCGATCCGAGCCATGATCCCGATCGGCGATGATCGATCCAATGGTTGCGATCCATCCGATCGGTGATGATATCCGATGGTTACGATCGATCCAAGCCATGATCCCGATCAGCGGTGATCGATCCGACGGTGTGCAATCCATCCGATCGGCAATGATATCCGACGGTTGCGATCGATCCAAGCATGATATCGATCGGCGATGATCGATCCGACGATTGCGATCGATCCAAGCCATGATCCCGATTGGCGATGATCGATCTGATCGTTAAGATCCATCCGATCTGCGACGATCCGATGGTTGCGATCGATCGAAGCTATGATCCAGATCAGCGATGATTGATCGGATCGTTTCGATCCATTCGATCGGCGATGATCCGACGATTGCGATCGATCCAAGCCATGATCCCGATCAGCAAAGATCGATCGGACCATTGTGATGCATCCTATCAGAGACGATCCGACGATTGCGATCGATCCGAGCCATGATTCGAATCGGTGTTGATCAATCAAAATGTTGCGATCCATTTGATCAGCGATGATCCGATGGTTGCGATCGATCCAAGCCATGATCCCGATTGGCGATGATCGATCGGACCATTGCGATCCATTCGATCGGCGAGAATCCGACTGTTGCGATTGATCAAGCCATGATCTCGATCGGCGATGATCGATCCGATCGTTGCGATCCATCAGATCCGTGACGATCCGATGGTTGCAATCGATCGAAGCCATGATTCCGATCGAAGATGATCGATCAGATCGTTGCGATGCATCCAATCGGAGATGATCTGATGGTTGCGATCGATCCGAGCCATGATCACGATTGGTGATGATCGATCGGACCATTGCGATCCATTCGATCGGAGACAATCCAAAGGTTGCGATCGATCGGAGCTACGATCCGAATCGGCGATGATCGAACGGATTGTTGTGATCCATCCGATCGGCGATGAACCGACGGTTATGATTGATCCAATCCATGATCCCGTTCGGCGATGATCGATTGGACCAATGCGAACCATTCGATCGGCGACGATCCGACGGTTGCAATCGATCCAAGCCATGATCTCGATTGGCGATGATCGATCCGATCGTTGCGATCCATATGATCCGCGATGATCCGACGGTTGCGATCGATCAAAGCCATGATCCCAATCTGCGATGATCGATCGAATCGTTGCGATCCATCCGATCGGCGATGATCCGACGGTTGCGATCGATCCAAGCCATGATCCCGATTGGCGGTGATCGATCAGACCGTTGCGATGTATCCGATCAGAGACGATATGACGGTTGCGATCGATCCGAGCCATGATCTGGATCGGTGATGATCGATCGGACTGTTGCGATCCATCCGATCGGCGATGATCTGACGGTTGCGATCGATACAATCCTTGATCCCAATCGACGATGATCGATCGGACAGTTGTGATCCATTCGATCGGCGATGATCCGATGGTTGCGATCAATACAAGCCATGATCCTGATCGGCGATGATCGATCCGATCGTTGCGATACATCCGATTCGAGACGATCCGATGGTTACGATCAATCGAAGCCATTATCCGAATCGGCGACGATTCGACGATTGCGATTGATCCAAGTCATGATCTCGATTGGCGATGATCGATCAGACCGTTGCGATCCATCCGATCGGCGATAATCCAACGGTTGCGATCGATCCAAGCCTTGATCCCGATCGGCGATGATCGATTGGACCATTGCGATCCATTCGATCGGTGGTGATCCGACGGTTGCAATCGATCCAAGCTATGATCCGATCAGCGATGATCGATTTGATCGTTGCGATCCATCCGATCCGTGACAATCTGACGGTTGCGATCGATCAAAGCCATGATCCCGATCGGCGATGATCGATCGGACTGTTGTGATGCATCCGATCGGAGATGATCTGATGGTTGCGATCGATCCGAGCCATGATCCCGATCGGCGATGATTGATACGATGGTTGCGATCCATCCGATCGGCATGATATCCGACAGTTACGATCGATCCAAGCTACGATCCGATCGGCGATGATTGATTCGATGGGTGGGATCCATCCGATCGGCGATGATATCCGATGGTTGCGATCGATCTAAGCCATGATATCGATCGGCGATGATCGATCCGACGGTAGCGATCCATCCGATCGGCGATAATACAATGGTTGCGATCGATCCAAGCCATGATCCCGATCGGCGATGATCGATCCGATCGTTGCGATCCATCCGAACCGCGATGATCCGACGGTTGCGATCGATCGAAGCCATGATCCCGATCGGCAATGATCGATCGGACCATTGCGATGCATCTGATCGGAGACAATCCGATGGTTGCGATTGATCCGAGCAATGATCCTGATCGAAGATGATCGATCGGATCCATTGCGATCCATTCGATTGGAGACGATCTGACGGTAGTGATCGATCTGAGCCATGATCCGGATCGGCGATGATCGATCTGACTGTTGCGATCCATCCGATCGGCGACGATCAACGGTTATGATCGATCCAAGCCATGATCCCGATCGGCGATTATCGATCGGACCATTGCGATCCATTCGATTGGCGATGATCCGACGGTTGCGATCGATCCAAGCCATGATCCTGATCGGCAATGATCGATCTGATCGTTGCGATCCATCGATCCGAGATGATCCAACGGTTACGATCAATCGAAGCCATGATCCGGATCGGCGATGATCGATCAGACTGTTACGATCCATCCGATCGGCGACGATCCGATGGTTGCGATTGATCCAAGCCATGATCCCGATCGGCGATGATCGATCAGACCGTTGTGATCCATTCGATCGGCGACGATCCGACAGTTGCGATCGATCCAAGCCATGATCCCGATTAGCAATGATCGATCCGATCGTTGCGATCCATCCGAACCGCGATGATTCGATGGTTGCGATCGATCCAAGCCATGATCCCGATCGGCGATGATCGATCGGACCGTTGCGATGCATCCGATCGGAGAAGATCCGATGGTTGCGATCGATCCGAGCCATGATCCCGATCGACGATGATCGATCCGATGGTTGCGATCAATCCGATCGACGATGATATCTGATGGTTATAATCGATCGAAGCCATGATCCCGATCGGCGATGATTGATCAGATTGTTGCGATCCATCCGATCGGCACGATTTGACGGTTGCGATCGATCCAAGCCATGATCCCGATCGGCGATGATCGATTAGACCGTTGCGATGCATCCGATCGAAGATGATTCGACGGTTGCGATCTATCCGAGCCATGATCCGGATCGGTGATGATCCTATGGTTGCGATCGATCCAAGCCATGATCCCGATCGTTGATGATTGATGTGACCGTTGCAATCCATTTGATCGGCGAAGATCCAACGGTTGCGATCGATCCAAGCCATGATCCCGATCGGCGATGATCATCCGATCGTTGATATCCATCCGATCCGAGACGATCTGATGGTTGTGATCAATCGAAGCCATGATCCGGATCGACGATGATTGATCGGACTGTTGCGATCCATCCGATTGGCAATGATCGATCCGACGGTTGCAATCGATCCAAGCCATGATCCCGATCGGCGATGATCGATTGGACCGTTGCGATCCATTCGATCGGCGATGATTCGACGATTACGATCGATCCAAGCCATGATCCCGATCAGGCGATGATCGATCCGATCGTTGCGATCCATCCGATCCACGACGATCCGAAGGTTGCGATTGATCCGATCCATGATCCCGATCGGCGATGATCGATCAGATTGTTGCGATGCATCCAATTGAAGATGATCTGACTGTTGCGATCGATCCGAGCCATGCTCCTGATAGGCGATGATCGATCCGACGGTTGCGATCTATCCGATCGGCGATGATATCCGACGGTTACGATCGATCCAAGCCATGATCCCAATCGGTGATGATCGATCTGATGGTTGCTATCCATCCGATCGTCGAGGATATCCGATGGTTGCGATCGATCCAAGCCATGATACCGATCGGCGATGATCAATCCGATCATTGCGATCCATCCGATCCGCGATGATCCGACGGTTGTGATCGATCAAAGTCCATGATCTCGATCGGCTATGATCGATCGGACCATTGCGATGCGTTCGATCGGAAACAATCCGATGGTTGCGATCGATCCGAGCCAGGATCCTAATCGGCGATGATCGATCCGATCGTTGCGATCCATCCGATCCGCGATGAATTGACGGTTGCGATCGATCGAAGCCATGATCTCGATTAGCGATGATCGATCGGACTGTTCAGATGCATTCGATCGAAGACGATCCGATGGTTGCGATCGATCCGAGCCATGATCCTGATCGGCAATGATCGATCGGACCGTTGCGATCCATTCGATAGGAGACGATCCGACAGTTGCGATCGATCGGAGATATGATCCGGATCGGCGATGATCAAATGGACTATTGCGATCCATCCAATCGGCGATGATCCGACGGTTGCGTTCGATCCAAGTCATGATTTCGATCAGCGATGATCGATCAAACCGTTGCGATCCATTCGATCGGCGACGATCCGACGGTAGCGATCAATCCAAGCCATGATCCCGATCGACGATGATCGATCCGATCATTGAGATCCATCCAATCCGCGATGATTCGACGGTTGCGATCTATTGAAGCCACGATCCTGATCGGCGATGATCGATCGAACTATTGCAATGCATCCGATCGGAGACGATCCGGTGGTTGCGATCGATCTGAGCCATGATCTTGATCGGCGATGATCGATCGGACCGTTGCGATCCATCCGATTGGAGATGATCTGACGATTGCGATCGATCGGAGCTATGATCTGGATCAGCGATGATCGTATGGACTGTTGTGATCCATCCGATCGGCGATGATCGGACGGTTGTGATCGATCCAAGTCATGATCTCGATCAATGATGATCGATCGAACCGTTGCGATCCATTCGATCGGCGACGATCTGACGGTAGCGATCGATCCAAGCCATGATCCCGATCGACTATGACCTATCCGATCGTTACGATCCATCCGATTCACGACGATCCAACGGTTGCGATCGATCGAAGCAATGATCCCGATCGGCGATGACCGATCGAACCGTTGCGATGCATCCGATCGGAGATGATCGGACGGTTGCGATTGATCCGAGCCATTATCCTGATCGGCGATGATCGATCCGACGGTTGCGATCCATCCGATCGGTGATGATATCCGATGGTTACGATCGATCCAAGCCTTGATCCCGATCGGCGATGATCGATTTGACGGTTGCAATTCATCGGATCAGCGATGATATCCGACGGTTGCGATCAATCCAAGCCATGATCCCGATCGGCGATGATCGATCCGATGCTTGCAATACTTCGATCGGCGATGATATCCGATGGTTACGATCGA
Source organism: Calamus simplicifolius (assembly GCA_900491605.1). Taxonomy (NCBI): domain Eukaryota; kingdom Viridiplantae; phylum Streptophyta; class Magnoliopsida; order Arecales; family Arecaceae; genus Calamus; species Calamus simplicifolius. The sequence continues at coordinate 775,573 of UESW01004760.1, read as the reverse complement.
TCCAAGCCAAGATCCCGATCGACGAAGATCCGATCGACGAAGATCCGATGATCAATCGGACTATTGTGATCCATCCGATCTGAGACGATCCGACGGTTGCGATCAATCGAAGCCATGATCCGGATCAGCGATGATCGATCGGACTGTTGCGATCCATCTGATCGGCGATGATCGAATGGACTGTTGCAATCCATCTGATCGGCGACGATCCAATGGTTGCGATCGATCCAAGCATTGATCCCGATCGGTGATGATCGATCGGACCGTTGTGATCCATTCGATCGGCGACGATCCGATGGTTGTGATCGATCCAAGCCATGATCCCAATCGGTGATGATTGATCAGATCATTGTGATGCATCCGATCGGAGATGATCCGACGGTTGCGATCGATCGAAGCCATGATCCTAATCGATGATGATCGATCGGACCATTGCGATGCATCCAATCGGAGACAATCCGATGGTTGCGATCGATTCGAGCCATGATCCGAATCTGCGATGATCGATCGGACTGTTTGGATCCATCCGATCGGTGACGATCCGACGGTTGTGATCGATCCAAGCCATGATCCGATCGGCGATGATCGATCGGACCATTGCGATCCATTCGATCGGTGTGATCTGATGGTTGCGATCGATCCAAGCCTTGATCCCGATCGACGATTATCGATCAGACCGTTGCGATCCATTCGATCGGCGACGATCCGATGGTAGCGATCGATCCAAGTTACGATCCCGATCGGCGATGATCGATCCGATCGTTGCGATCCATCCTATTCATGATGATCCGTCTGTTGCGATCGATCGAAGCAATGATCCCGATCGGCGATGATCGATCAGACCGTTGTGATGCATCCGATCGGAGACGATCTGACGATTGCGATCCATCCGATCGGCGATGATATCCGACGGTTACGATCGATTCAAGCCATGATCCCGATTAGCGATGATCGATTCGATGGTTGCGAACCATCTAATCGGCGACGATATCCGACAGTTGCGATCGATCCTAGCAATGATCTCGATCGGCGATGATCGATCCAACGGTTGCGATCCATCCGATCGGCGATAATACGACGGTTGCGATCTATCCAAGCCATGTTTCCGATCGGCGATGATCGATTCGACGCTTGCGATCCATCCGATCAGTGACGATATCCGATGGTTGCGATCGATCCAAGCCATGATCCCGATCGGCGATAATCGATCCAATCGTTGCGATCCTTCCGATCCGCGACGATCCAATGGTTGCGATCGATCGAAGCCATGATTTCGATCGGCGATAATAGATTGGACCATTGCGATGCATCCGAACGAAGACGATCCGATGGTTGCGATCGATCTGAGCCATGATCCTGATCGAGGATGATCGATCGGACCATTGCGATCCATTCGATCAGAGACGATCCGAAGTTTGCGATCGATCCGAGCTATGATTCGGATCGATGATGATCGAACGGACCATTGCGATCCATCCGATCGGTGATGATCCGACGGTTGCTATCGATCCAAGCCATGATCCCGATCGGCAATTATCGATTGAACCGTTGCAATCCATTCGATCGGCGACGATCTGATGGTTGCGATCGATCCAAGCCATGATCTCGATCGGCGATGATTGATCCGATCGTTGTGATCCATCTAATCCGCGAAGATCCGATGGTTGCGATCGATCGAAGCCATGATCCCGATCGGCGATGATCGATCAGACCATTGTGATGCATCCGATCGGAGACAATCCGACGGTTGCGATGATCGATCCAATGCTTGCGATCCATCCGATCGACGACAATATCCGATGGTTGCGATCAATCCAAGCCATGATCCCGATCGGAGATGATCGATCCGATCGCTACGATCCTTTCGATCCGTGATGATCCAATGGTTGCGATCGATTGAAGCTATGATCCCAATCGACGATAATCGATCACACCATTGCGATGCATCCGATCGAAGACGATCCGATGGTTGCGATCAATCCGAGCTATGATCCCGATCAGCGATGATCGATCCGATCGTTGCGATCCATCCGATCCGCGATGATCCGATGGTTGCGATCGATTTAAGCCAAGATCCCGATCGGCAATGATCGATCGGACTGTTGTAATCCATCCAATTGATGACGATCTGGCAGTTGCGATCGATCCAAGCCATGATCCCGATCGGTGATGATCGATCGGACCGTTGGGATCCATTCGATCCGCGATGATCCGACGGTTGCGATCGATCCAAGCCATGATACCGATCGGTGTTGATCAATCCGATCGTTGTGATCCATCCGATACGCGATGATCCGATGGTTGCGATTGATCGAAGCCATGATCCCGATCAGCGATTATTGATCGGACCATTGCGATGCATCGATCGGACATAATCCGACGGTTGCGATCGATCCGAGCCATGATCCTGATCGGCGAAGATTGTTCGGACCTTTGCGATCCATTCGATTGGAGACGATCCGATGGGTGCAATCGATCGAAGCTATGATCTAGATCGGCGATGATCGAACGGACTGTTGCGATCCATCTGATCGGCGACCATCCGACGGTTGCGATCGATCCAAGCCATGATCCCGATCGGCAATGATCGATCCGATTGTTGCGATCCATCCGATCCGCAACGATCCGACGGTGTGATCGATTGAAGCTATGATCCAGATCTGCGATGATCGATCGGATCGTTGCGATCCATTTGATCAGCGATGATCCAACGGTTGCGATCGATCCGAGCCATGATCCCAATCGGCGATGATCGATAGACCGTTGCGATCCATTCGATCAGCGATGATCCGATGGTTGCAATCGATCGAAGCCTTGATCCCGGTCGGCGATGATCGATCGGACCGTTGCGATGCGTCCGATCGGCTATGATCGATCCGACCATTGCGATGCATCCGATCGGAGACAATCTGATAGTTGCGATCGATCGGAGCCATGATCCCGATCGGCGATGATCGATCCGATCATTGCGATCCATCCGATCCGCGACGAACCGATGGTTTCGATCGATCGAAGCCATGATCTCGATCAGCGATGATCGATTGGACCGTTAAGATGTATCCGATCGAAAACAATCCGATGGTTGCGATCGATCCGAGCCATGATCCTGATCGGCAATGATCGATCGGACCGTTGCGATCCATTCGATAGGAGATGATCCGACTGTTGCGATCGATCAGAGCTATGATCCGGATCGACGATGATCGAACGGACTATTGTGATCCATCCAATTGGCGACGATTCGATGGTTGTGATCGATCGGTGCCCTGATCCCGATCGGCGATGATTGATCGGACAGTTGCGATCCATTCGATCGGCAACGATCCGACGGTTGCAATCGATCCAAGCCATGATCCCGATGGACGATGATCGATCCGATCATTAAGATCCATCCGATCAGTGACAATCCGATGGTTGCGATCGATCGAGGCCATGATCCTGATCGGCGATGATCAATCGGACTGTTGCGATGCATCCGATCAGAGATGATCCGATGGTTGCGATCGATCCGAGCCATGATCTTGATCGGCGATGATCGATCGGACCGTTGCGATCTATCCGATCGGAGATGATCTGACGGTTGCGATCGATCGGAGCTATGATCCGGATCGACGAAGATCGAATGGACTGTTGCGATCCATCCGATCGGCGATGATCCGACGGTTGCGATCGATCCAAGTCATGATCTTGATCAGCGATGATCGATCAAACCGTTGCGATCCATTCGATCGGTGACGATCCGACGGTAGCGATCGATCCAAGCCATGATTCCGATCGACGATGACCGATCCGACAGTTGCGATCAATCGAAGCAATGATCCCGATCGACGATGATCGATCGGACCGTTGTGATGCATCCGATTGGAGACGATCCGATGGTTGCGATCGATCCAAGCCATTATCACGATCGAAGATGATCGATCCGACAGTTGCGATCCATCCGATCAGCGATGATATCCAACGGTTACGATCGATCCAAGCCTTGGTCCCGATCGGGATGATTGATTCAACGGTTGCGATCCATCGGATCGGCGATGATATCCGATGGTTGCGATCGATCCAGCCATGATCTCGATCGGCGATGATCGATCCGATGGTTGCGATCCATCCGATCGATGACAATACGATGGTTGCGATCGATCCAAGCCATAATCTCGATCGGCGATGATCGATCCGACGCTTGCAATACATCTGATTGGCGACGATATCCGATGGTTGCGATCGATTCAAGCCATGATCCCGATCGACGATGATCGATCGACGTTGCGATCCTTCCGATCTGCGACAATCCGATAGTTGCGATCGATCGAAGCCATGATCCCGATCAGTGATAATCGATGGGACCGTTGCGATGCATCCTATCGAAGACGGTCCGATCGTTGCGATCGATCCAATCCATGATTCGGGTCGGCGATGATCGATTGGACTGTTGCGATCCATCCGATCGGCGAAGATCCGATGGTTATGATCGATCCAAGCCATGATCCCGATTAGCGATGATCGATTCGATCGTTGCGATCCATCCGATCCAAGACAATCCGACGGTTGAGATCAATCGAAGCCATGATCCGGATCAGCGATGATCGATCGGACTGTTGCGATCCATCCGATCGGCGATGATCGAATGGATTGTTGCAATCCATCTGGTCGGCGACGATCCGACGGTTTTGATCGATCCAAGCCATGATTATGATCGGCGATGATCGATCGGACCATTGCGATCCATTCGATCGGCGACGATCCGACGGTTATGATCGATCCAAGCCATCCCGATCGGTGATGATTGATAAGATCATTGCGATGCATTCGATCGGAGACGATCCGATGGTTGCAATCGATTGAAGCCGTGATCCCAATCGGCGATGATCGATCGGACCATTGCGATGCATCCGATCGGCGATGCATCCGATCAGACAATCCGATGGTTGCGATCGATCCAAGCCATGATCCGAATCGACGTTGATCGATCGGACTATTGGGATCCATCCGATCGGCGACGATCTGATGGTTGCGATCGATCCAAGCCATGATCCCGATCGGCGATGATCGATCGGACCATTGCGATCCATTCGATCGGTGACGATCCGACGGTTGCGATCGATCCAAGCCATTATCCTGATCGGCGATGATCGATCGGACCATTGCGATGAATTCGATCAGCGACGATCCGACGGTAGCGATCGATCCAAGCTATGATCCGATCGGCGATGATCGATCCGATCATTGTGATCCATTCGATTCATGATGATCCGTCTGTTGCGATCGATTGAAGCAATGATCCCGATCGGCGATGATCGATCGGACCATTGTGATGCATCCGATCGGAGATGATCCGACGGTTGCGATCGATCCGATGGTTGCGATCCATCCGATCGGCGATGATCGATTCGATGGTTGCGATCCATCTGATCGGCGATGATATCCGACGGTTGCGATCGATCCTAGCCATGATCTCGATCGGCGATGATCGATCTGACGATTGCGATCCATCTGATCGGCGATAATACGACGGTTGCGATCGATCCAAGCAATAATCCCGATCGGCGATGATCGATCCGACGCTTGCGATCCATCCGATCGGTGACGATATCCGACGGTTGCGATCGATACAAGCCATGATCCCGATCGGTGATAATCGATCCGATCATTGTGATCCTTCCGATCTGCGACGATCCGATGGTTGCGATCGATCGAAGACATGATCCCGATCGGCGATAATAGATCGGACCATTGCGATGCATCCGATCGAAGACGATCCGATGGTTGCGATCGATCTAAGCTATGATCCTGATCGACGATGATCGATCGGACCATTGCGATCAATTCTATCGAAGACGGTCCGAAGGTTGCGATCGATTTGAGCTATGATTGGGATCGATGATGATCGAATGGACTGTTGCAATCCAACCGATCGGTGATGATCTGACGGTTGCGATCGATCCAAGCAATGATCCCGATCGACAATTATCGATCGGATCGTTGCGATCCATTCGATCGGCCACGATCCGATGGTTGCGATCGATCCAAGCCATGATCTTGATTGGCGATGATCGATCCGATCGTTGCGATCCATCTGATTCGCGATGATCCGATGGTTGCGATCGATCGAAGTCATAATCCCGATCGGCGATGATCGATCAGATCGTTGCGATGCATCCGATCGGAGACGATCCGACGGTTGCGATGATCGATCTGACGCTTGCGATCCATCCGATCGGCGATAATATCCGACGATTACGATTGATCCAAGCCATGATCCTGATCAGCGATGATCGATCTGATCGTTGCGCTCCTTTCGATCCGCGGTGATCCGATGGTTGCGATCAATCGAAGCCATGATCCCGATCGGCGATAATCGATCGGACCGTTGCGATGCATCCGATTGAAGACGATCCGATGGTTGCGATTGATCCGAGCCATGATCCCGATCGGTGATGATCGATCCGATCATTGCGATCCATCTGATCCGTGACGATCCGATGGTTGCGATCGATCCAAGCCATGATCCCGATCGGCGATGATCAATCCGATCATTGCGATCCATCCGATCCACGACGATCCGATGGTTGCGATCGATCAAAGCCATGGTCCCGATCGGCGATGATTGATTGGATGATTGCGATGCATCCAATCGGAGAAGATCCGATGGTTGCGATCGATTCATGCCATGATCCCGATCGGCGATGATCGATCTGATGGTTGCGATTCTTTCGATCGGCGAAGATATCTGACGGTTACGATCGATCCAAGCCATGATCCCGATCGGCGATGATCGATTCGATGGGTGTGATCCATCTGATCGGCGACGATATCCGATGGTTGCGATCGATCCAAGCCATGATATCGATCATCGATGATCGATCCGACCATTGCGATCCATCCGATCGGCGATAATAGGACGGTTGCGATCGATCCAAGCCATGATCCCGATCGGCGATGATCGATCCGACGCTTGCTATCCATCCGATCGACGACGATATCCGACGGTTGCGATCGATCCAAGCCATGATATCGATCGGCATTGATCAATCCGATCATTACGATCCATCCGATACGTGATGATCCGACGGTTGCAATCGATCGAAGCCATGATTCCGATCGGCGATGATCGATCAGACCATTGCGATGCATCCGATCAGAGATAATCCGATGGTTGCGATTGATCCGAGCCATGATCCTGATCGGTGACGATCATTCGGACCGTTGCGATCCATTCGATTGGAGACGATCCGACAGTTGCGATCGATCGGAGCTATGATCTGGATCGGCGATGATCGAACGAACTATTGCGATCCATCCGATCGGCGACCATCCGACGGTTGCAATCGATCCAAGCCATGATCGCGATCGGCGATGATCGATCCGATCATTGCGATCCATCCGATCTGCAACGATCCGATGGTTGCGATCGATCGAAGCTATTATCCAGATCGGTGATGATTGATCGGATCATTACGATCCATCCTATCGGCGACGATCCAATAGTTGCGATCGATCCGAGCCATAATCCCGATCGGTGATGATCGATCGGACCGTTGCGATCCATTCGATCGGCGATGATCTGACGGCTGTGATCGATCCAAGCCATGATCCCGATTGGCTATGATCGATCTGATCATTGTGATCCATCCGATCCGCGACGATCAGGCGGTTGTGATGGATCGAAGCCTTGATCCTGATCGGTGATGATTGATCCGATGCTTGCGATCCATCCGATCGGCAACGATATCCGACTGTTGCAATCGATCCAAGCCATGATCCCGATCGACGATGATCGTTCCGATCGTTGCGATCCATCCGATCCGCGATGATCCGAGGGTTGCGATCGATCGAAGCCATGATCCCGATCGGCGATGATCGATCGGACCGTTGCGATGCATCCGATCGGAGATAATCCGACGGTTGCGATCGATACGAGCCATGCTCCTTATCGGCGATGATCAATTGGACCATTGCGATCCATTCGATCGGAGATGATCCGAAGGTTGCGATCGATCGAAGCTATGATCTAGATCGGTGATGATCGAACGGACTGTTACGATCCATCCAATCGGCGATGATCCGATGGTTACGATCCATCCAAGCCATGATCTCGATCGGCGATGATCGATTGGACCATTGTGATCCATTCGATCGGCGACGATCCGACGGTTGCGATCGATCCAAGCCATGATCCCGATCGACGATGATCGATCCGATCGTTGCGATCCATCCGATCCATGACGATCCGACAGTTGCGATCGATCGAAGCCATGATCCCGATCGGCGATGATCGATCGGATCGTTGCGATCCATTCGATAGGCGATGATCCAACGGTTGCGATCGATCCAAGCCATGATCTTGATTGGTGGTGTTCGATCAGACCGTTGTGATGCATCCGATAAGAGACGATCCGACGGTAGCGATCGATCCAATCCATGATCCGGATCGGCGATGATCGATCGGACAGTTGCGATCCATCCGATCGGCAATGATCCGATGGTTGTGATCGATCCAAGCTATGATCCCGATCGGCAATTATCGATCGAACCATTGCGATCCATTCGATCGGCGATGATCCGATGGTTGCGATCGATCCAAGCCATGATCTCGATCGGCGATGATCGAT
>UESW01004760.1:719962-762804 GCA_900491605.1 Calamus simplicifolius | reverse complement strand
CGATGATCGATCGGACCGTTGCGATCCATTCGATCGGCGACGATCCGACGGTTATGATCGATCCAAGCCATCCCGATCGGTGATGATTGATAAGATCATTGCGATGCATTCGATCGGAGACGATCCGATGGTTGCAATCGATTGAAGCCGTGATCCCAATCGGCAATGATCGATCGGACCATTGCGATGCATCCGATCAGACCATTGCGATGCATCCGATCAGAGACAATCCGATGGTTGCGATCGATCCGAGCCATGATCCGAATCGACGTTGATCGATCGGACTATTGGGATCCATCCGATCGGCGATGATCTGATGGTTGCGATCGATCCAAGCCATGATCCTGATCGGCGATGATCGATCGGACCATTGTGATCCATTCGATCGGTGACGATCCGACGGTTGCGATCGATCCAAGCCATTATCCTGATCGGCGATGATCAATCGGACCATTGCGATGAATTCGATCAGCGACGATCCGACGGTAGCGATCGATCCAAGCTATGATCCCGATCGGCGATGATCGATCCGATCATTGCGATCCATTTGATTCATGATGATCCGTCTGTTGCGATCGATTGAAGCAATGATCCCGATCGGTGATGATCGATCGGACCATTGTGATGCATCCGATCGGAGATGATCCGACGGTTGCGATCAATCCGATGGTTGCGATCCATCCGATCGGCGATGATCGATTCGATGGTTGTGATCCATCTGATCGGCGATGATATCCGACGGTTGCGATCAATCCTAGCCATGATCTCGATCGGCGATGATCGATCTGACGATTGTGATCCATCTGATTGGCGATAATACGACGGTTGCGATCGATCCAAGCAATGATCCCGATCGGCGATGATCGATCCGACGCTTGCGATCCATCCGATCGGTGACGATATCCGACGGTTGCGATCGATACAAGCCATGATCCCGATCGGCGATAATCGATCCGATCATTGTGATCCTTCCGATCTGCGACGATCCGATGGTTGCGATCGATCGAAGACATGATCCCGATCGGCGATAATAGATCGGACCATTGCGATGCATCCGATCGAAGACGATCCGATGGTTGCGATCGATCTGAGCTATGATCCTGATCGACGATGATCGATCGGACCATTGCGATCAATTCTATCGAAGACGGTCCGAAGGTTGCGATCGATTTGAGCTATGATTGGGATCGATGATGATCGAATGGACTGTTGCAATCCAACCGATCGGTGACGATCTGACGGTTGCGATCGATCCAAGCAATGATCCCGATCGACAATTATCGATCGGATCGTTGCGATCCATTCGATCGGCCACGATCCGATGGTTGCGATCGATCCAAGCCATGATCTTGATTGGCGATGATCGATCCGATCGTTGTGATCCATCTGATTCGCGATGATCCGATGGTTGCGATCGATCGAAGTCATAATCCCGATCGGCGATGATCGATCAGATCGTTGCGATGCATCCGATCGGAGATGATCCAACGGTTGCGATGATCGATCTGACGCTTGCGATCCATCCGATCGGCGACAATATCCGACGATTATGATTGATCCAAGCCATGATCCTGATCAGCGATGATCGATCTGATCGTTGCGATCCTTTCGATCCGCGGTGATCCGATGGTTGCGATCAATCGAAGCCATGATCCCGATCGGCGATAATCGATCGGACCGTTGCGATGCATCCGATTGAAGACGATCCGATGGTTGTGATTGATCCGAGCCATGATCCCGATCGGTGATGATCGATCCGATCATTGCGATCCATCTGATCCGTGACGATCTGATGGTTGCGATCGATCCAAGCCATGATCCCGATCGGCGATGATCGATCCGATCATTGCGATCCATCCGATCCACGACGATCCGATGGTTGCGATCGATCAAAGCCATGGTCCCGATCGGCGATGATTGATTGGATGATTGCGATGCATCCAATCGGAGAAGATCCGATGGTTGCGATCGATTCATGCCATGATCCCGATCGGCGATGATCGATCCGATGGTTGCGATTCTTTCGATCGGCGAAGATATCTGACGGTTACGATCGATCCAAGCCATGATCCCGATCGGCAATGATCGATTCGATGGGTGCGATCCATCTGATCGGCGACGATATCCGATGGTTGTGATCGATCCAAGCCATGATATCGATCATCGATGATCGATCCGACCGTTGCGATCCATCCGATCGGCGATAATAGGACGGTTGCGATCGATCCAAGCCATGATCCCGATCGGCGATGATCGATCCGACGCTTGCTATCCATCCGATCGACGACGATATCCGACGGTTGCGATCGATCCAAGCCATGATACCGATCGGCATTGATCAATCCGATCATTACGATCCATCCGATACGTGATGATCCGATGGTTGCAATCGATCGAAGCCATGATTCCGATCGGCGATGATCGATCAGACCATTGCGATGCATCCGATCAGAGATAATCCGATGGTTGCGATTGATCCGAGCCATGATCCTGATCGGTGACAATCATTCGGACCGTTGCGATCCATTCGATTGGAGACGATCCGACAGTTGCGATCGATCGGAGCTATGATCTGGATCGGCGATGATCGAACGAACTATTGCGATCCATCCGATCGGCGACCATCCGACGGTTGCAATCGATCCAAGCCATGATCGCGATCGGCGATGATCGATCCGATCATTGCGATCCATCCGATCTGCAACGATCCGATGGTTGCGATCGATCGAAGCTATTATCCAGATCGGTGATGATTGATCGGATCGTTACGATCCATCCTATCGGCGACGATCCAATAGTTGCGATCGATCCGAGCCATAATCCCGATCGGCGATGATCGATCGGACCGTTGCGATCCATTCGATCAGCGATGATCTGACGGTTGTGATCGATCCAAGCCATGATCCCGATTGGCTATGATCGATCCGATCATTGTGATCCATCCGATCCACGACGATCAGGCGGTTGTGATGGATCGAAGCCTTGATCTTGATCGGTGATGATTGATCCGATGCTTGCGATCCATCAGATCGGCAACGATATCCGACTGTTGCAATCGATCCAAGCCATGATCCCGATCGACGATGATCGTTCCGATCGTTGCGATCCATCCGATCCGCGATGATCCGAGGGTTGCGATCGATCGAAGCCATGATCCCGATCGGCGATGATCGATCGGACCGTTGCGATGCATCCGATCGGAGACAATCCGACGGTTGCGATCGATACGAGCCATGCTCCTTATCGGCGATGATCAATTGGACCATTGCGATCCATTCGATCGGAGATGATCCGAAGGTTGCGATCGATCGGAGCTATGATCTGGATCGGTGATGATCGAACGGACTGTTACGATCCATCCAATCAGCGATGATCCGATGGTTACGATCCATCCAAGCCATGATCTCGATCGGCGATGATCGATTGGACCGTTGTGATCCATTCGATCGGCGACGATCCGACGGTTGCGATCGATCCAAGCCATGATCCCGATCGACGATGATCGATCCGATCGTTGCGATCCATCCGATCCATGACGATCCGACAGTTGCGATCGATCGAAGCCATGATCCCGATCGGCGATGATCGATCAGATCGTTGCGATCCATTCGATAGGCGATGATCCAACGGTTGCAATCGATCCAAGCCATGATCTTGATTGGTGGTGTTTGATCAGACCGTTGTGATGCATCCGATAAGAGACGATCCGACGGTAGCGATCGATCCAATCCATGATCCGGATCGGCGATGATCGATCGGACAGTTGCGATCCATCCGATCGGCAACGATCCGATGGTTGTGATCGATCCAAGCTATGATCCCGATCGGCAATTATCGATCGAACCATTGCGATCCATTTGATCGGCGATGATCCGATGGTTGCGATCGATCCAAGCCATGATCTCGATCGGCGATGATCGATCCGATTATTGCGATCCATCTGATCTGAGACTATCTGATGGTTATGATCAATCGAAGCCATGATCTGGATCGGCGATGATCGATCGAACTGTTACGATCCATCCGATCGGCGACGATCTGACTGTTGCGATCGATCCAAGCCATGATCCCAATCGGCGATGATCGATTGGACCGTTGCGATCCATTCGATCGGCGATGATCTGATGGTTGCGATTGATCCAAGCCATGATCTCAATTGGCGATGATCGATCCGATCGTTGTGATCCATTCGATCGGCGATGATCCGACGGTTGTGATTGATCCAAGCCATGATCCGGATCAGCGATGATCGACCCGATCATTATGATCCATCCGATCCGTGACGATTCGACAGTTGCGATCGATCAACGCCATGATCCCGATCGACGATGATCGATCGGACCATTGCGATGCATCCGATCGAAGAAGATCGAACTATTTCGATCGATCCGAGCCATGATCCCGATCGGCAATGATTGATCTGACGGTTACGATCCATCCGATCGGCGATGATATCCGACAATTACGATCGGCGATGATCGATCTGACGGTGCGATCCATCGATCGGAGATGATATCCGACGGTTGCGATCGATCCAAGCCATGATATCGATCGGCGATGATCGATCCGACGTTTGTGATCCATCCGATCGGCGACAATACGACGGTTGCGATCGATCCAAGCCATGATCCCGAGCGGCGATGATCGATCCGACGCTAGCGATCCATCCGATCGGCGATGATATCCGACGGTTGCGATCGATCCAAGCCATGATACCGATCGGCGTTGATCAATCCGATCATTGCGATCCATCTGATCCGTGATGATCCGATGGTTGCGATTGATCGAAGCCATGATCCCAATCAGCGATGATCAATCGGACCATTGCGATGCATCCGATTGGAGACAATCCGATGGTTATGATCGATCCGAGCCATGATCCTGATTGCGATCCATTCGATTGCAGAGATCCGATGGTTGCGATCGATCGAAGCTATGATCCGGATCGATGATGATCGAACGGACTGTTGTGATCCATCCGATCGGCGATGATCCGATGGTTGCGATCGATCCAAGCCATGATCCTGATCGGCGATGATCGATCGGACTATTGTGATCCATTCGATCATCGATGATCCCACGGTTGCGATCAATCCAAGCCATGATCCCGATCAACGATGATCAATCCGATCGTTGCGATCCATCTGATCCATGATGATCCGACGGTTGCGATCGATTGAAGCCATGATCCCGATCGGTGATGATCGATCGGATCATTGCGATCCATCCGATCCGCGACGATCCAATGGTTGCGATCGATCGAAGCCATGATCCCGATCGGCGATGATCGATCCGACGGTTGCGATCCATCCGATCGACGATGATATCCGATGTTTGCGATCGATCCAAGCCATTATACCAATCGGCAATGATCAATCCGATCATTGTGATCCATCCGTCTCGCCATGATCCTATGGTTATGATCGATCGAATCGATGATCATGATCGGCGATGATCGATCGGATCATTGCAATGCATCCGATCGGAGACAATCCGATGGTTGCGATCGATCCGAGCCATGATCCTGATCGGCGATGATCGATCGGACCGTTGCGATCCATTCGATTGGAGATGATCCGACGGTTGGGATCGATCGGAGCTATGATCCAGATCGATGATGATCGAACAGACTGTTGCGATCCATCTGATCAGTGATGATCTGACGGTTGCGATTGATCTAAGCCATGATCTTGATCGACGATGATCGATCGGACCCTTTCGATCCATTCGATCGGCGACGATCCGACCATTGCGATCGATCCAAGCCACGATCCCGATCGGCGATGATCGATCCAATCATTGCGATCCATCCGATCCGTGATGATCCGATGGTTGCGATCGATTGAAGCTATGATCCAGATCGGCGATGATCGATCGGATCATTGCGATCCATAGGATCGGCGATGATCCGACGATTGCCATCGATCCAAGCCATAATCCCAATCAGCGATGATCGATCAGATCGTTGTGATGCATCCGATCAGAGACGATCCAACGGTTGCGATCGATCGAAGCCATGATCCCGATCGATGATGATCGATCGGACCATTGCAATGCATCTGATCGGAGACAATCCGATGGTTGAGATCGATCCGAGCCATGATCCAAATCGGTGATGATCGATTGGACTATTGTGATCCATCCGATTGGCGATGATCCGATGGTTGCGATCGATCCAAGCCATAATTCTGATCTGCGATGATCGATTGGACCATTGTGATCCATTCTATCGGTGATGATCTGACGGTTGCGATCGATCCAAGCCATGATCCCGATCGGCGACAATCGATCCGATCGTTGCGATCCATACGATCCGCGATGATTCGATGGTTGCGATCGATCGAAGCCATGATCCCGATCGGCGATGATCGATCGGACCGTGTGATGCATTCGATCGGAGACGATCCGACGGTTGCGATCGATCCGAGCCATGATCCCGATCGGCAATGATCGATCCAATGGTAGCGATCCATCCGATCGGCGAGGGTATCCGATGGTTACGATCGATCCAAGCTATTATCCCGATCGGCGATGATTGATTCGATGGTTGCGATCCATCCGATCGGCGATAATATCTGACGGTTGCGATCGATCCAAGCCATGATCTCGATCGGCGATGATCAATCCGACGGTTGCGACCCATCAGATCGGCAACAATACGACGTTTGCGATCGATCCAAGCCATGATTTCGATCGGCGATGATCGATCCAATGCTTGCGATCCATCCGATCGGTGACGATATCCGATGGTTGCAATCGATCCAAGGCATGATCCCTATCGGCAATGATCGATCCGATCATCGCGATCCATCCGATCCGTGATGATCCGACAATTGCGATTGATCGAAGCCATGATCCTGATCAGCAATAATCGATCGGACCCTTAAGATGCATCCGATCGAAGACGATCCGATGGTTGCAATCGATCCAAACCATGATCCTGATCGGCGATGATCGATCGGACCTTTGCGATCTATTCGATCGGAGATGATCCGACGGTTGCGATCGATCGGAGCTATGATCCGGATCAGCGATGATCGAATAGACTATTGCGATCCATCCTATCGGCGACGATCCGATGGTTGCGATTGAACCGAGCCATGATCCCGATTGGAAATGATCGATCGGACTGTTGCAATCCATTCGATCGGTAACGATCCAACGGTTGCGATCGATCCAAGCCATGATCTTGATCAGTGATTATCGATTGGACCGTAGCGATCCATCCGATCGGAGATGATCCGACGGTTGTGATTGATCGAAGCTATGATTCGGATCGGCGATGATCGAACGGACTGTTGCGATCCATCCGATCGGCGATGATCCGACAGTTGCGATCGATCCAAGCCATGATCCCGATCGGCGATGATCGATCGGACCGTTGCGATCCATTCGATCGATGATGATACAATGGTTGCGATCGATCCAAGCCATGATCTCGATCAGTGATGATCGATCCGATCGTTGTGATCCATCCGATTCACGATGATTTGACGGTTGCGATCGATCGAAGCCATGATCCCGATCGGTGATGATCGATCGGACCATTGCGATGCATCCGATCGGAGACGATCCGATGGTTGCGATCGATCCGAGCCATTATCCCGATCAGCGATGATCGATCCGACGGTTGCGATCCATCCGATTGGTGATGATATCCGACGGTTACGATCGATCCAAGCCATGATTCCGAACGGTGATGATCGATTCGATGGTTGCGATCCATCTAATCGGTGATGATATCCGACGGTTGCGATCGATCCAAGCCATGATCTTGATCGGCAATGATAGATCTGACGGTTGTGATCCATCCGATTGGCGACAATATGATGGTTGCGATCAATCCAGGCCATGATCCCGATTGGCGATGATCGATCCGACGCTTGCGATCTATCTGATCGGCGACGATATCCAACGGTTGCAATCGATCCAAGCCATGATCCCGATCGGCGATGATCGATTCGATCGTTGCGATCCTTCCAATCCGTGACGATCCGATGGTTGCGATCGATCGAAGCCATGATCCCGATCGGCTATAATCGATCGGACTGTTGCGATGCATTCGATCGAAGATGATCTGATGGTTACGATCGATCCGAGCCATGATCCTGATAGGCGATGATCGATTGGATCATTGCGATCCATTCGATCGGAGACGATCCAAAGGTTGTGATCGATCAAAGCTATGATTCGGATCAACGATGATCGAACGGACTGTTGCGATCCATCCGATCGGCGACGATCCGACAGTTGCGATCGATCCAAGCCATGATCCTGATCGGCGATTATCGATCTGACCATTGCGATCCATTCGATCAGCAGCGATCCAATTGTTGCGATCAATCCAAGCCATGATCTCGATCGACGATGATCGATCTAATCGTTGCGATCCATCCGATCCGCGATGATCCGACGGTTGCGATCAATCGAAGCCATGATCCCAATCGGCGATGATCGATCGGACCTTTGCGATGCATCCGATCGAAGATGATCCGAGGGTTGCGATCGATTCGAGCCATGATCCCGATCGGCAATGATCAATTGGACCATTACGATCCATTCGATCGGCGATGATCCAACGGTTGTGATCAATCCAAGCCATGATCCCAATCGATGATTGTCGATCCGATGGTTGTGATCGATCCAATTCATGATCCCGATCGGCGATGATCGATCGGACCATTGCGATCCATTCGATCGGTGATGATCCGATGGTTGCGATCGATCCAAGCCATGATCCTAATCGGCGATGATCGATCTGATCATTGTGATCCATCAAATTCATGACGATCCGACGGTTGCGATCGATTGAAGCTGATGCGGACAAATCAACAATGATGAGCGACGGGCATGCTGAGATTTGTCATGGGCTTCCAAATGAGATGGAGAGGTCGTCTTCCTTCTTTGGAAACCTGCAAGAAGTCCCCGGTCGGTGTTCTCGGCGAGGACCCTCCGACGCTCAAGTTAGTAAACTTGTCGCTCAGTTCTGTAGTAGTGAGAGAGAGAGATTGAGAGAGATCCCCTTTTCTGTTGAGTTCGAGGACCTTTTATACCTGTCTGGGAGGTTCCCTTCTTTTTCGTCCTCCTTTGAAACGCCGAATCTTCCTTGTTGGGATAAGCTCCTTCGAACGGCAAGTGGTTAAGCCGTTGCTGGATGAGGGCCGCTTGTAGCGGTAACTGCCGTGCGTGCTAACACTTGCCCATGATTTCGGTGAGCGAGGATATGACAACAGACCTCGAATCTCGAGATCTGTTACCTGAGGCGGGTCATTGTGTATGCGAGAAAGGCACTAAGTTGGGGCCGGAGCCGTCGCTGGAGGCCGAAGCCAAAGGCCAGCTGGAGGCCGGAGATGGAGGCTGAAGCCAAGGCAGTTGCTGGAGGCCGGAGCCAAAGGCCGGAGCTGGAGGCCGGAGCCAAAGGCCGGAGCCAAAGGTCGGAGCTGGAGGCCGAAGCCAAAGGTCGGAGCTGGAGGCCGAGCCAAGATTCCATTTCTGGGTTTTGCTGTCACATCATTATTTTTGGAAATCGTGCAAAAGATTATAATACCACCCAGAGGAGACGGTCAGCCGTATCAGATGCCCCCCGCCCCTGAGATGAGTGAGCGCACAATCACCAGTGAAGAGGGTGTTAATATCCATTGGGCGGCTGACTTTCGCACCATCATTTTGTCTGTTCGGGCTGTTGGGATTGGAGAGGATTTTCCTCGAGTAATGAGTCTTAAAAAGGCAAGCGTCATCATTGCGATAAGGCCATCACCATCTTTCTATTGGTGGACCTTTTCGTTTTTTGCACCAGTAGGCCACCGAAACGGCTTCCATTTGAAGGTGGACACATGGCCAGACCGAACGGCCCGGGATGATTTGAAATGGGGCTATAAAAAAAAAATCGTCCTTATCTTCCCATTCTTCCTTTCCTTACGCTACAGCTTCCTCCCCTGAGTCTGCAAGCGTCCGTCCGCCCCCCGTGTCCGTTCTCTCCTCGTGCTCCTTTGGTCTTAGCTTAAGTTTTCCAGGTTAGTCTCCATGGCTTCCTCGCCCTCTTGTTCTATTTCTGATTCCGGAGAGCGTTCCCCCACTCTTTCTCAACCTTCCGCTTCCTTACCAAGCCAATGGTCTACCCCATCCTCCGATCACTCCTTGCCGGAACGGCGGCCGGTCAGACGCCCCGTAGCCGGGAGTCATCTGACCGGCGGGTGGACTTCCGTCCGGAGCCGTCCGTAGCTGCTAGTCCTTCTAGCGCTGTAAGGAGTCCCCCGAAGGGACTGCTTCCACTATGTCTGCTTAAGACATAGTAAACCTAAAAGCCAAGTATAGTTTTCCTCCAAACCTACGTCTGTCCTACCTCGCTCCTGATGACAGGGTAACCTCTTCCCGTCCTGGAAGAGTTGCCTTTACGGAGCCTTCTTTAAGGCAGGGCTTCGATTACCTATCCACCCTTTCATCCTTAACCTTCTGGACCGATATTCTTTAACACATTCCCAGTTAGTCCCTAACTCAATCTGAACCATCGTTGGCTTTCTGGTTCTTGTCACCTGCAAGGCATAGAGGCCAGCATCTCCTTATTCCGCAGTTTTTATACCCTCCGCAAGCAATCAGGTTGGTGGTCCTTCACTCCTAGGCCCACTAGGATCCTTAAGTTGTACCTTCCCACCTCTGTTAAAGGGTGGAAGGATAAGTTCATTTTTGCTGATATCGAAGGGGTGAGTGGAAGCTGGGGGACACCCAACATTGATGCCAATAGGGATTCTTCTATCCTCTCAAGGGATCGAATGACATTCGGGCAGCTTCTGACTGCCAATATCCCTCGATGCAATAAGCTTCTGGTCGATGAAAACCTTCGTCTCGCCGGCCTAATCCCTTCTGGTGGTGAGCACTTGATTACCCACCTTTTTCCTTCTTTCTTTTCTCCTTTTTTTTTACTCATCTCTTGCCTTTATAGGGATGACGCCATCACTTTGCGAGCTCAGGCAGGCGGTCACTAAGAAGAGGAAGGCAATGGGGAATGAGTCCCTTGCTGAAAGGAGGGTCGTCGCTAAAATTCCAAGGAGGGCCGACGCGGGGAGGCCGATGCTGGAGGGGCTAGAGTTGTGAAGCCCCTGCGCGCTAAGGTTTTGAAGAAGGCCGACACTAGAAGGGCCGACGCTGGGGAGGACGATGCTAAAAGGGCCAAAGTTGTGGATCCCCCACACGTGTGCGAGGCAGCCAAAGCCCAAGTCGACGAGCCCGCTAGGAAAGACACGGTAAGGGCTGAGGCCAGCGAGGAAGTCGGGCGGAGCCAAATAGGAGAAAGAAGATCACCTTCGGTTCCAGCTCCTCCTATCATTCTGCTCGATCCTTCTCAAGAGTAGGTCGCAAAAGCGCCGTCACCCCCGCCCGAAGCCGTGGAGACGGAGCAGGTCCCTGCAACAATAAGGCCAACTCCAACAGTTATCATGCCCCCCATAGGGGCAACAACCGAAGCGCCTCCACCAGCCAAGGGGCCGGAGGCAGTAGAGTCGGAGGCGGAATCCTCCCCCGCGGCCCCCGTGCCAGGGGAAAGGAGGGGCATCGACCCTTCCTTCCAATCACTTTTGGCGAACTACAGCCGCTGGGCCGAGCGGGCATTAGACGAAGCATATGTGGTAGAGGTGCAGGAGTTTCTCCGGCATCAAGGGAGAGCCACCTTCTTCTGCGAGGCGTCTGTGGCACATCTTTGGGTGAGCCTTTGCCCCATTATCCTTTTCCTCTTTGTTTTGTTTGTTTTATTTTTTTTTTTTTTAACATCGACATTCCGTCCAGGCACTGAACTCTCTGATCGCCATGAGGGAACTTTGGACCCTGAGTGATGCTGCTCTCGACCAGTCGCGGGAGGAGATGCTATCACTCTAGGCTAGGGCAAAAAAGGCAGAGATGGACTTGGAGGATACCTGGGCCACCTTAAAGGGCGAAGTCGAAGCCATCCGGCTGAGAGCTGAGAAGGCAGAGTACGCGCTGGAAGTTGCCCAGCGTCGTGCAGCCAACGAGCTGGATAACGCCCAGGCGGCGGAAGAGAAGCAAAGAATGGCCGAGGAGAGGCTGGAGGTAGTGGAATCAGAAATGTGCATTTTGAAGAATCGATTGGATTTCGCCTCCATTGAAATAGATGCAGCCAAAGAGGTCGCCCGCCAGTCCGACGCCAAGATTGCCGACTTGGAGGCGGCGGTGACTGAAGCCAAGAGGGAGGCCGTCGAGGCCGATAAAAAGGTCACAGAGGCCGAGCGGAAAACCCTCGAGGCGGAGAAAAGAGCTGCAGAGACCGTAGAGGATTTCAGGAAGTCTAAAGCCTTTAATAAGGAGCTAGCCGAATCGATGACATTTACTTACGAGGCCGGCTTTCAAGACTGCAAGGAAAAAATCCAAGAACTCTACGACCTCGAGGATATTGAAGGGTTGGAGCCAGATGAAGTCCCTAAAGATGATGACCCGGCCCCAAATGACCCTTAGTTTTTTTTTTTTTTTTGTATTGCTCCAAGCCTGACTCAGATCGGCAATTTTGTAAATTTTTAGCCATCAAAGAATATTTTACTTCTCAACACGTGCCTTTGGTCATAATTAGCTCTGGCTGTGTGAGTTGTTGCGAATCACCAACCAACACGATTCCTTCTGTTAGGAAACCGATGCGGGATCAATTTTGGTTATAGAGAAGACAGTTGAGAACAGTAGGTAGTACAAGACTCTGCTCGTGCAGGTGCGAAGCCGTGGAACGCTTACTACCTCGTTAGATATGTCGCGCAGAATGGGATTATGTACGCCGAAACGTTGTCCCCAATTGCCGACGCGGGGAGCCGGTCTTTGGTGCCGACGCGGGGAGCCGGTCCTAATTGCCGACGTGGAGAGCCGGTCTTTAGTGCCGATGCAGGGCCGTCTTTGGCGCCGACGCGGGGCCGGTCTTTATTGCCGATGCGGCGCCGGTCTTTGGTGCCGACGCGGGGAGCCGGTCCTAATTGCCGACGCGGAGAGCCGGTCTTTAGTGCCGACGCAGGGCCGGTCTTTGGCGCCGACGCAGGGCCGGTCTTTATTGCCGACACAGGGCCGGTCTTTGGTGCCGATGCGGGGCCGATCTTTGGTGCCGACGCGGGTGGTCTTTGGTGCCGATGCGGGGCCGGTCTTTGTTGCCGATGCGGGGCCGGTCTTTAGTTCTGACGCGGGGCCGGTCTTTGTTGCCGATGCGGGGTCGGTCTTTGTTGCAAAGCATGATCACTCAAAAATAATGCGAACATTTCGAACAACAATCTGTCAAGTAGATTCAAATTAATGAAGATAGCACATTACTGATAATACAGCGTAAATTATCGGCGTTCCATGTGCGAGGAAGCTGTTTCCCGTCTAGCTCTTCAACTTTGTATGCCCCGTGGTGAAGTACCTCCTTGACACGGTATGGTCCTTCCCATTTTGGTGCCAGCTTGCCCCCTCTGTTGGCTTTGATACTTCGCTCTTCGCAGAACGAGATCTCCAGAGCGGAACGTCTTGGATCGTAGTTGAGCATTATAGTATTTGGCCGCTCGCTGACGGAAAGCCGCCATGCGAAGTTGCGCTTGGTCTCGCAATTCTTCCACTAAATCTAGATCGGCTCGCAGCTGGTTTGAGTTGCTTTCTTCGTGGTATAATTCTATCTCGGGACTGGGGACTCCTATCTCCACCGGAATGACTGCTTCGGTCCCAAAGACCAGGCTGAAAGGAGTTTTCCCGGTAGGGGCTCGTGGCGTCGTGTGGTAGGCCCACAATACACTGGGGAGTTTCTCCACCCAGCGCCCTTTGCAGCCATCTAGCCGAGCCCTGAGCCCTTGGAGGATGATGCGGTTGGTCACCTCGGCTGCGCCGTTGGTCTAGGGGTGCCCCACAGAGGTGAATCGTTGATGGATGCCCAGGCCAATGCATAATTCTCGGAAGGCCGTGTTGTCAAACTATCGGCCGTTGTCAGTAACGAGGGTGTGCGGTAGCCCGAACCGGCACACCACAGACTTCCAGAAGAAAGACCTTATTTTACCCTCGTGATCTTAGCGAGAGCCTCCGCCTCGATCCACTTGGTGAAATGGTCAACTGCCACCACTAGGAACTTGCGTTGTCCGGAGGCTGCAGGGAATGGTCCCAGGATGTCCATGCCCCGTGCAGCCAGGGGGGTCAGCTGGGACACCGGTTGATGTTGAATGTTAGCATGGCGCTGGCAGCTGTCACACCTTTTAACAAGTTCGGACGCATCCTCCTTCATTGTCAGCCAGTAATACCCCTGCCGTAGGGCTTTGTATGCGAGAGCTCTACCCCCCAGATGGCTTCCACATATACCTTCATGTATCTCTCGCAAGATATAATCCGCTTCGATGGGGCCAACACATCCGAGAACTGGGTATGAGAATGACCTCCGATAGAGTTTCCCCTCTATTATGAAAAACTTTGGGCCCGCCTTTTGAGTTTCTTGGCCTCGGCTCGGTCTTCTGGAAGGGTACCATCGGCAAAGTACCGGACATATGCATCCATCCAGGAAGGCTCCTGCTCGACAGGTAGAGTTTCTCTTGTTGCGTCAATACTCGGGGCCTCCAAGTGCTCTACATAAGCTCTTTCCAGCATCCCATCAGTTGAGGTGGCAAGATGGGATAAGGCATCGGCTCTAGCATTCTCCTATCGAGGGATGTAGCTGACGTTAAAGTAAGCTAAGAGAGAAGCTAGCGATTGCACCATACTTAAGTAGCAGGACATGATGGGATCTCTTGCTTCATATTCCTCTGCGATTTGGCTAGCGACCAATTGGGAGTCAGTGAACGCCCTAAGGCGTTTTACCCCAAGCTCTCGGGCTAATCTTATTCCAGACAGCAGAGCTTCATACTTCGCCTGATTATTGGTGGCTGGAAAGAGGAAGCGAAGTGTACACTCGGTTACAATTCCATCCGAGTTGGCCAGGATGAGGCCTGCTCTGCTCCCTTGAGAATTCGATGCCCCGTCTACATGAAGAACCCATTCATCATCACTGGTTCCGAGAGGCAGGGGGCTCGTAGAAGGTTCTTCGGGTTGCTCCTCTCCCCAAGTGCATTTGACCAAAAAATCCACCAAGACTTGAGATTTCATGGCCGATCGAGGGCGAAAAGATAGATCGAATTCCCCCAACTTAAGCGCCCACCTTGCCAATCGGCCGGAAGTATCCGGGCGAGCAAGAACTATCTTTAGAGGTTGGTCTGTGATCACCGTGATCGGGTGGGCTTGGAAGTATGGCCGTAGACGCTGGGCAGACACGATCAATGCGAAGATAATCTTCTCAATCTTCGAGTACCTAGTCTCCGCATCGTGGAGCACCTTGCTTGTGTAATACACTGGCTTTTGCATGCCATTGGTGTCCACGCAGACCAGCACAGAACTAACGGCTTCGGGAGAAGCCGCAAGGTATAGGAAGAGTTCTTCTCCACCTGTTGGCTTGGATAGCAGCGGCGGGATAGAAAAGAATTCCTTTAGCCCCTCGAATGCCTCTTGACATTCTTTCGTCCATTCGAATCCATTGACCTTGCGGAGCACCTTGAAGAAAGGTAGGCACCTTTCAGCGGACTTGGACAAGAAGCGACTCAAGGCGGCCACCCTTCCCGTCAAGCGCTATATTTCCTTCTTGTTGGTGGGAGACCTCATGTCGAAGATGGCTTGAACTTTGTCCGGGTTTGCCTCGATCCTCCGCCGGGTCACCATGAAACCCAAGAACTTTCCGGCTGTCACCCCAAATGCACACTTGCGTGGGTTCAGCTTCATCTGGTACCGACGAAGGTTGTCAAAAGTCTCCGTTAAGTCAGTGATATGGTCGGTGGCGTGGACGCTCTTTGTTAACATGTCATCCACGTACACTTCCATATTGCGTCCTATCTGGCCTTCGAAGACTTTATTCATCAACCTTTGGTAAGTGGCTCCCGCATTTTTTAGCCCAAAAGGCATTACCCTGTAGCAGTACAACCCCTTCTCAGTTATGAAGGAGGCAGCTTCCTCATCCACCAGGTTCATCCTGATCTGGTTGTATCCAGAGAAAGCATCCATGAGGCCAAGGACCTCATGACCGGATGTAGCGTCCACCAGTTGATCGATCCGAGGTAGGGGAAAGCTGTCCTTAGGGCATGCTTTGTTGAGATCGGTGAAATCCACGCACATTCTCCAGCTTCCATTGGTCTTACGGACCATCACCACGTTGGCCAACCATTTGGGGTAATGAACTTCCCGAATATGGCCTGCAGCTGTAACTTGTGAACTTCCTCGTCGATGGCTTTCTGCCTATCTGGAGCGAAACTCCTTTTCTTCTGTCGGACCGACGACACTCTGGCCTGAGGTTGAGTCGATGGGTGATCACCTCCTCAGGGACGCCCGGCATGTCTGAGGACGACCATGCAAAAACGTCGGTGTTGGCACGCAGGAAAGTGAGAAGTCGATCACGTGCCTTCTCTGGAAGCAACGCCCTAACCTGGATAGTCCTTGCCGGGTCATCCCCCAAGGGGAGGGTCAGGAGGTGCTCGGCTGGTTATCCCCTCCTTCCCAGCTCCCGGGGATCGAGTGGCTCAGAGGCTATTGCCGATGCCGCTTCCAGTGGGCTGGGAGACAAGTGATAGCAAAGCGGTGGCGGGCTTTGCTCTCCTTTCATTTCTCCAACTCCTTCGTCGGTGGGGAATCTTACCAATAATCTCTTAGTGGAGATCACGGCATCTAGCAAATTCAATCCTGGTCTCCCTAATATGGCGTTATAAGCCAGCGGGACCCAGACCACCAAAAATTTATGACCACGGTGCTTTGACATGAAGGGGTTCCAGCCGTGACAGGGAGGGCGATCTCCCCCTCAACGCTCACCGAGTCTCCAGTGAAGCCCATTAGAGGCGTGGCGACGGGTCGGAGGGAAGACTTCAACAAATTCATCCGAACAAAAGCCTCGTAGCTCAAAACATCCACGGAACTCCCACTATCAACTAAAATTCTTTTTACAGGATGTTTGGCTATGGTCATGGACACAACGACGCTGTCGTCATGTTTATTAACTACCCCATCTAAATCCTTCCAAAGAAAGGAATTACAGAATCTATTCCCTCTCGCTGTCTTTTTGAACCACCACCTGCCCCCCAGGAAATCATAGCTATGGTCTTCTCCGTAGGAGCATTGTCCATGCCGGTCTGAAGTGTCGGAGGCACCGATGGACCTGGAGTATGAAGGTTTCCCCTTCGAACGAATTTGCCCAAGTGACCCTGCTGAACCAGCTCCTCAATGGCCTTCTTCATATGGCAGCAGTCCTCGGTGTCATGACCATAGTTTTGGTGGTACCGGCAGTAAAGCTCCTTGTTGCAGGGGGTCCCAGACTTCAAGGGAGTTGGACGCTTGAAATAAGGTTCCTCCTCGATCTCTAGTAGGATGTGAGATATAGGAGCCATGAGGGGAGTGAATTGCTCTTTAGGAATAAGCGTCTGTGGTCGGCGATCTGGGCGGTGAGGAGGCTCAGGCTTCCGGGTCGTGCTCCGGCATGCTCAGTAGACGGTGGTTTCTTACTGGTGTTCTTGTCGGCCTCCCTTCTGGAAGAATCCGCCTCATTAGCGCGGATGTATTTCTGCTCCCGGCTCAGAAGCTCGGCATAAGAACTCGAAGGCTTCTTGTCTAGGGAATAGGCAAACCTAGAGGGACGAAGTCCTCGCTTTAATGCCAAAGTGGCTAAAGAATCATCCAGGTTGTATACCTCCAATGCTGCTTCCTTAAACCGAGCGACAAAGTCCTTCAAGGTCTCGCCACTCCTCTGCTGGACGAATAGGCTATCAGCCACTCGTGGGATCTTTCGGCACGCATCAAAGTGGGCCAGGAAAGATCGCTCGAGCTGCCGGAACGAATTGATGCTGCACGGAGGTAGGCGGGAATACCATGCACGTGCCGCCTTGCGAAGGGTGGCTGGAAAGGCGACACATAAAAGGGAGTCCGTCGCTCCCTGGACCTGCATGAGGATCTTGTAGCTCTCCAGGTGGTCCAGTGGGTCCGTTGTGCCATCGTAGGGTCCAGTTGGGGGAGACGGAAATGGGGCGGGACCGGTTCCTTCATGATGCGCTGGAAAAGTGGGGGGCGATGCTCATAGTCCATCCTGTGAGGGTTAGCGATCCGGCGGCTAAGCTCCTCCAACTGTCGATGATACTCATCGAGCCATTGCTCGGCCCGACGGGTAGTCTTCCTGAGGGTGCTGTCTTAAGATGAATCAGAAGAGGAAGCCGAAGGAGATCGCCGGCGTAAGGAACGCACCCGTCTGGAGTCTCTCTCGTCCGACCGATGGTGGGAGCGACCGGAGTGACGGGAGGGGGACCGCCGTCTCTTTGAGGCCTCTCGGCGATGAGGTTCAGGAGGTGAGTGACGGGAGACCTCGGGTGGGGTCCCACCTTGGTGAGACTGAATTGTCCCCCGCACCCCTTCACCAGGTGCAGGGGGTTGAGGTGCAACGGCCAAGCAGTGTTCTTGCAGTCCCGTACCATTGTCATCAGGTCCTGGACCTGGTGAGCCAGAACCTCAAGCCGGTCAGGCTGGCTCAGCTATGCAGGGGGCGGAACACAGAGGTTGGCCTCCGATTGCTCAGCCCGCGGAATGCGCTCCGCGGCCTGGCTGGAGGAAGCCTCCTGTGCTTGTGTTTTCACCATCGTCTTCCTTGCAGAATTGGTGGGGTCACAGGGAGGACTTTTGCCTTCCTCACGTGCGGACGCCCCTTCCTGGCGCGCCAATCTGATGCGGACAAATCAACAATGATGAGCGGCGGGCATGCTGAGATTTATCGTGGGCTTCCAAATGAGATGGAGAGGTCGTCTTCCTTCTTCGAAACCTGCAAGAAGTCCCGGCCGGTGTTCCCGGCGAGGACCCTCCGACGCTCAAGTTAGTAAACTTGTCGCTCAGTTCTGTAGTAGTGAGAGAGAGATTGAGAGAGATCCCCTTTTCTGTTGAGTTCGAGGACCTTTTATACCTGTCTGGGAGGTTCCCTTCTTTTTGTCCTCCTTTGAAACACCGAATCTTCCTCGTTGGGATAAGCTCCTTCGAACGGCAAGTGGTTAAGCCATTGCTGGATGAGGGCCACTTGTAGCGGTAACTGCCGGGCGTGCTAACACTTGCCCGTGATTTCGGTGAGCGAAGTATATGGCAACAGACCTCGAATCTCGGGATCTATTACCTGAGGCGGGTCATTGTGTATGTGAGAAAGGCACTAAGTTGGGGCCGGAGCCGTCGCTGGAGGCCGGAGCCAAAGGCCACTGGAGGCCGGAGCTGGAGGCCGAAGCCAAAGGTCGTCGCTGGAGGCCAGAGCCAAAGGCCGTTGCTGGAGGCCGGAGCCAATGGCCATCGCTAGAGGCCGGAGCCAAGATTCCATTTCTAGGTTTTGCTGTCACATCATTATTTCTGGAAATCGTGCAAAAGATTATAATACCATCCATGATCCCGATCGGCGATGATCGATTGGACCGTTGCGATCCATTCGATCGGCGACGATACGATGATTGCGATCGATCCGATCGTTGCGATCCATCCGATCCGTGATGATCCGACGGTTACGATCAATCCAAAGCCATGATCCCGATCGGCGATGATCGATCGAACCGTTGCAATGCATCCGATCGGAGATGATCCGACGGTTGCGATCGATCTGAGCCATGATCCCGATAGGCGATGATCGATCCAACGGTTGCGATCCATCCGATCGGCGATGATATCCGATGGTTACGATCGATCCAAGCCATGATCCCGATCGAAGATGATCGATCCGATGGTTGTGATCCATCCGATTGATGATGATATCCGATGGTTGCGATCAAATCCAAGCCATGATCCGGATCGGCGATGGTCGATCGGACTGTTGCGATCCATCCAATCAACGATGATCCGACGGTTGCGATCGATCCAAGCCATGATCCTGATCGGCGATGATCAATGGGACCATTGCGATCCTTTCGATCGGCGATGATCTGACGATTGCGATCAATCCTGATCGGCGATGATCGATCCAATCGTTGCGATCCATCCGATCTGCAATGATCCGATGGTTGCGATCGATCAAAGCCATAATCCCGATTGGCGATGATCGATCGGACTGTTGCGATCCATTCGATCGGCGATGATCCACGGTTGCGATCGATCCAAGCCATGATCCCATCGGCGATGATCGATTGGACCGTTGCGATCCATTCGATCGGTGGTGATCCGATGATTGCGATCAATCCAAGCTATGATCCTGATCGGCGATGATGATCCGATCGTTACGATCCATCCATTCGTGATGATCCAATGGTTGCGATTGATCCAAAGCCATGATCCCGATCGGCGATGATCGATCGGACCGTTGCAATGCATCCAATCAGAGACGATCCGACGGTTGTGATCGATTTGAGCCATGATCCAGATTGGCGATGATCGATCCGGCGGTTGCGATCATCCGATCGGCGATGATATTCGATGGTTATGATCGATCCAAGCCATGATCCTGATCGGCGATGATCGATCCGATGGTTACGATCCATCCGATCGGCAATGATATCCGACGGTTGCGATCAATCAAGCCATGATATCGATCGATGATGATCGATCCGACGATTGCGATCTATCCGATCGGCGATAATACGACGGTTGCAATCGATCCAAGCCATGATCCCGATCGGCGATGATCGATCCAACCCTTGCGATCCATCGGAACAGCGACGATATCGATGGTTGCGATCGATCCAGGCCATGATACCGATCGGCGATGGTCAATCTAATCGTTGCGATCCATCCGATCCGCGATGATCCGACGGTTGCGATCGATCGAAGCCATGATCCCGATTGGTGATAATCAATTAGAGCATTGCGATGCATCCGATCGGAGACAATCTGATGGTTGCGATCGATCCGAGCCATGATCCTGATCGGTGATGATCGATCGGACCGTTGCAATCCATTCGATTGGAGACTATCCGACGGTTGTGATCGATCAGAGCTATGATCCGGATCGGCGATGATCGAATGGACTGTTGTGATCCATCTGATCATCGATGATCCATGGTTGTGATCGATCCAAGCCATGATCCTGATCGGCGATGATTGATCGGACCGTTGCGATCCATTCGATCGGCAACGTTCCGACGGTTGCGATCGATCCTTGCCATGATCCCGATCGGCGATGATCGATCCGATCGTTGTGATCCATCCAATCTGTGACGATTCGAAGGTTGCGATCGATCGAAGCCATGATCTAGATCGGCGATGATCGATCAGATCGTTGTGATCCATCCGATCAGTGACAATCCAATGGTTGCGATCGATCCGAGCCATGATCCGGATCAGCGATGATCGATCGACTGTTGTGATCCATCCGATCGGCGATGAACCGATGATTGCGATCGATCCAAGCCATGATCCCGATCGGCGATGATCGATCGAACCATTGCGATCCATTCGATCGGTGATGATCCGACGGTTGCGATCGATTCAAGCCATGATCCCGATCGACGATAATCGATCCGATCGTTGCGATCCATCCGATCCATGATGATCCGACGATTGTGATCGATCGAAGCCATGATCCCGATGGCGATGATCGATCAGACCGTTGCGATGAATCCGATCGTAGACGATCCAACGGTTGCGATCGATCCAAGCCATGATCCCGATTGGTGATAATCGATCTGATCTTTGCGATCCATCCGATCCTCGATGATCCAACGGTTGCGATCGATCGAAGCCCTGATCCTGATCGGCGATGATCGATCAGACCATTGCGATGAATCCAGTCGGAGATGATCCGACGGTTGCGATCGATCTAGCCATGATCCCGATCGATGATGATCGATCCGATGGTTGCGATCCATCCGATCGGCAAGGATATCCGATGATTACGATCGATCCAAGCCATGATCCCGATCGACGATGATTGATCCGATGACTGCGATCCATCCGATCGGCGACAATATCCAACGGTTATGATCGATCCAAGCCATGATCTCGATCGACGATGATCAATCCGATGGTTGCAACCCATCCAATCGGTGATAATACGACGGTTGCGATCGATCCAAGCCATAATTTCGATCGGCATTGATCGATCTGATGCTTGCGATCCATTCGATCGGCGATGATATCCGATGGTTGCGATCGATCCAAGGCATGATCCCGATCGGCGATGATTGATCCGATCATTGCGATCCATCCGATCCAGACGATCCGACGGTTGCGATCGATCGAAGCCATGATCCCGATCAGTGATGATCGATCGGACCGTTAAGATGCATACGATCGAAGACGATCCGATGGTTGCGATCGATCCGAGCCATGATATTGATCAGCAATGATCGATCGGACCGTTGCGATCCATTCGATCGGAGATGATCCGACGGTTGCGATCGATCGGAGCTATGATCCAGATTGGCGATGATCGAACGGACTATTGCGATCGATCCGATCGGCGATGATCCAATGGTTGTAATGATCCAAGCCATAATCCTGATCGGCGATGGTTGATCGAACTATTGCAATCCATTCGATCGGCAATGATCCGACGGTTGCGATCGATCCGAGCCATGATCCTGATCGGCAATGATCGATCGGACCGTTGCTATCCATTCTATCGGAGGCAATCCGATGGTTGCGATCGATCGGAGCTATGATCCGGATCAGCGATGATCGATCGGACCATTGCGATCCATTCGATCGGCACAATTCGATGGTTGCGATCGATCCAAGCCATGATCTTGATCGGCGATGATCGATCCGATCGTTGCGATCCATCCGATCTGCGATGATCCGATAGTTGCGATCGATCGAAGCCATGATCTCGATCGGCGATGATCGATCAGACCGTTGCAATGCATTCGATCGGAGACGATCGGATGGTTGCGATCGATCCGAGCCATGATCCTGATCGGTGATGATCGATTGAACCATAGAGATCCTTTCAATCGGAGATGATCCAAAGGTTACGATCGATGAAGCTATGATCGGATCGGCGATGATCGAACGGACTGTTGCGATCCATCCGATCAGCGACGATCTGACGATTGCGATCGATCCAAGCCATGATCCCGATCGGCGATGATCGATCGAACCATTGTGATCCATTCGATCGGAAATAATTCCGATGGTTGTGATCGATCCAAGCCATGATCTCGATCGGCAATGATCGATCCGATCGTTGCGATCCATCCGATCTGCGATGATCCGATGGTTGCGATCGATCGAAGCCATTTTCTCGATCGGCGATAATTGATCGGACCGTTGCGATGCATCCGATCGAAGACGATCGATGGTTGCGATCGATACGAGCCATAATCCTGATCGCCGATGATCGATCGGACCATTGCGATTCATTCGATCAGAGACGATCCGATGGTTGCAATCGATCGAAGCTAAGATCCGGATCGGTGATGATCCAACGGACTGTAGCGATACATCCGATCGGCGACGATTCGATGGTTACGATCGATCCAAGCCATGATCCCGATCGACGATGATCAATCGGACCGTTGCGATCCATTCGATCGGCGATAATCCAACGGTTGCGATCAATCCAAGCCATTATCCCGATCGGTGAGGATCGATCCGATCGTTGCGATCCATCCGTTCTGCTACGATCCGATGGTTGCGATCGATCGAAGCCATGATCCCGATCGGCGATGATAGATCGGATTATTGTGATCCATCGATCGGCGATGACCCGACGGTTGCAATCGATCCAAGCCATGATCTCGATCGGCGATGATCGATCGGACCGTTGCGATGCATCCAATCGGAGATGATCTGACGGTTGCGATCTATCCGAGCCATGATCCCGATCGGCGATGATTGATCAGACTGTTGCGATCCATTCGATTGGCGATGATCCGACGGTTGCGATAGATCCAAGCCATGATCCCGATCGGCGATGATCGATCGGACTTGTGATCCATTCGATCGGCGAAGATCCGACGGTTACGATTGATCCAAGACATGATCCCGATCGGCGATGATCGATCCGATCGTTGCGATCCATCCGATCAGAGATGATCCGATGGTGGCGATCAATCGAAGCCATGATCCGGATCGGCAATGATCGATCAGACTATTGCGATCCATCCGATCGGCGATGATCCGACAGTTGCAATCGATCCAAGCCATAAACCCGATCGGCGATGATCGGTTGGACCGTTGCGATCCATTTGATCGGCGATGATACAACGATTGCGATCAATCTAAGCCATGATCCCGATCGGCGATGATCAATCCGATCGTTGCGATCCATCCGATCTGCGACGATCCGATGGTTGCGATCGATCAAAGCCATGATCCTGATCGGCAATAATCGATTGGACTATTACGATCCATCCGATCGGTGATGATCCGACGGTTGCGATCGATCCAAGCCATGATCCCGATCGGTGATGATCGATTAGACCATTGCAATGAATCCGATCGGAGACGATCCGATGGTTGCGATCGATCAGAGCCATGATCCCGATCGGTGATGATCGATCGATGGTTGCGATCCATCCGATCGGCAAGGATATCCGATGGTTACGATCGATCCAAGCCATGATCCTGATCGGCGATGATCGATCTGACGGTTGCGATCCATCTGATCGGCGACAATATCCAACGGTTGCGATCAATCCAAGCCATGATCTCGATCGGCGATGATCAATCCGACGGTTGCGACCCATCCAATCGGCGACAATACGACAATTGCAATCGATCCAAGCCATGACTCCGATCGGTGATGATCGATCCGATGCTTGTGATCCATCTGATCGGCGATGATATCTGATGGTTGCTATCGATCCAAGGCATGATCCCGATCGGTGATGATCGATCCGATCGTTGCTATCCATCCGATCCGTGATGATCCGATGGTTGCGATCGATCGAAGCCATGATCCCGATCGGCGATGATCGATCGGACCGTTAAGATGCAAACGATCGAAGACGATCCGATGGTTGCGATCGATCCGAGCCATGATCCTTATCGCGATGATCGATCGAACCGTTGCGATCCATTCGATCGGAGATGATCCGACGGTTGCGATCGATCGAGCTATGATCCGGATCCGTGATGATCGAACGGACTGTTGCGATCCATCAGATCGGCGCTGATCCGTCGGTTGCAATTGATCCAAGCCATGATCCCGATCGGCGATGATCGATCGAACCGTTGCGATGCATCCGATCGGAGATGATCCAACGGTTGCGATATATCCGAGCCATGATCCGGATCGGCGATGATCGATCGGAGTGTTGCGATCCATCTGATTGGCGATGATCCGACGGTTGCGATCGATCCAAGCCATGATCCCGATTGGCGATGATCGATTGGACCGTTGCGATCCATTCGATCGGTGATGATCCGACGATTGCGATCGATCTAAGCCATGATCCCGATCGGTGATGATCGATCCAATTATTGTGATCCATTCGATCCACGATGATCCACGGTTGTGATCGATCCAAGCCATGATCCCGATCGGCGATGATCGATCGGACCGTTGCGATGCATCCAATCGGAGACGATCCGACGGTTGCGATCGATCCGAGCCATAATCCCGATCGGCGATGATCACTCTGACGGTTGCGATCCATCCAATCGACGATGATATCCAATGGTTACGATCGATCCAAGCCATGATCCCGATCAGCGATGATCGATCGGACCGTTGTGATCCATTCGATTGGTGATGATTCGACGGTTGCGATCGATCCAAGCCATGATCCTAATCGGCGATAATCGATCCGATCATTGCGATCCATCCGATCCGCTATGATCCAACGGTTGCGATCGATCAAAGCCATGATCCCGATGGCGATGATCGATCGGACCGTTGCGATGAATCCGATTGAAGACGATCCAATGGTTGCGATCGACCAAGCCATGATCCCGATCGGTGATAATCGATCCGATCGTTGCGATCCATCCGATCCGCAATGATCCGACGGTTGCGATCGATCGAAACCATGATCTCATCGGCGATGATCGATCAGACCATTGCGATGAATCCGATCGGAGATGATCCGACGGTTGCGATCGATCCAAGCCATGATCCCGATCGGTGATGATCGATCCGATGGTTGCGATTCATCCGATCGGTGAGGATATCCGACGGTTACGATCGATCCAAGCCATGATCCCGATCGGCGATGATCGATCCGACAGTTGCGATCCATCCGATCGGCGACAATATCCAACGGTTGCGATCGATCCAAGCCATGATCTCGATCGGCGATGATCAATCCGACGGTTGCGACCCATCCTATCGGCGATAATACAACGGTTGCGATCGATCCAAGCCATGATTTCGATCGACGATGATCGATCCAATGCTTGTGATCCATCTGATCGGCGATGATATCTGATGGTTGCGATCGATCCAAGGCATGAACCTGATCGGCGATGATCGATCCGATCGTAGGATCCATCCGATCCGTGATCCGATGGTTGTGATCGATCGAAGCCATGATCCCGATCGGCGATTATGGATCGGACCGTTAAGATGCAAACGATCGAAGACGATCCGATGGTTGCAATCGATCCGAGCCATGATCCTGATCGGCGATGATCGATCGGACCGTTGAGATCCATTTGATCGGAGATGATTCGACGGTTGCGATCGATCGGAGCTATGATCCGGATCGGCGATGATCGAACGGACTATTGCAATCCATCAGATCGGCGATGATCCGACGGTTGCAATCGATCCAAGCCATGATCCCGATCGGCGATGATCGATCGGACCATTGCGATACATCCGATCGGAGACGATCCATAGTTGCGATCTATCCAAGCCATGATCCGGATCAGTGATGATCGATCAGACTGTTGCGATCCATCTGATCAGCGATGATTCGACGGTTGCGATCGATCCAAGCCATGATCCCGATCGGCGATGATCGAACGGACCGTTGCCATCCCATTCGATCGGCAAAGATCCAACGGTTGCAATCGATCCAAGCCATGATCCTGATCGGCGATGATCGATCCGATCGTTGCGATCCATCCGATCTAAGATGATCCAACTGTTGCAATCAATCGAAGCCATGATCCGGATCGGTTACGATCGATCGAACTATTGCGATCCATCCGATCGGAGATGATCCGATGGTTGCGATCGATCCAAGCCATGATTCTAATCGGCGATGATCGATTAGACCATTGCGAGATCGATCTGTGACGATCGATGGTTGCGATCGATCAAAGCCATGATCCCGATCAGCGATGATCGATCGAACTGTTGCGATCCATCCGATCGGCGATGATCCGACGGTTGCGATCGATCCAAGCCATGATCTCGATCGGCGATAATCGATCGGACCGTTGTGATCCATTCGATCGGCGATGATCCGACAATTGCGATCGATCCAAGCCATGATCCTGATCGGCGATGATCGATCCAATTATTGCGATCCATCCGATCCGCGACGATCAGACGGTTGCGATCGATCCAAGCCATGATCCCAATCGGCAATGATCGATTGGACCGTTGCGATGCATCCGATCGAAGACGATCTGACGGTTGCGATCGATCCGAGCCATGATCCCGATCGGCCATGATTGATCCGACGGTTGCGATCCATCCGATCAACGATGATATCCGACGGTTGTGATCGATCCAAGCCCTGATGCCGATCGGCGATGATCGATCGGACCGTTGCGATCCATTTGATCATCGAAGATCCAACGGTTGCGATCGATCCAAGCCATGATCCTGATTGGCGATGATCGATCCGATCGTTGCGATCCATCCGTTTTGAGACGATCCGACGGTTGCGATCAATCGAAGCCATGATCCAGATCGGCGATGATCGATCGGACTGTTGCGATCCATCCAATCTGTGACGATCAAACGGTTGTGATCAATTCAAGCCATGATCCAGATCGGCGATGATCGATTGAACCGTTGCGATCCATTCGATCGGCGACGATTCGACGATTGCGATCAATCCAAGCCATGATCTCGATCAGTGATGATCGATCCGATCATTGCAATCCATCCGATTTGTGACGATCCAACGGTTGTGATCGATGAAAGCATGATCCCGATCGGTGATGATCAATCGGACTGTTGCGATCCATCCGATCAGTGACGATCCGACGGTTGCGATCGATCCAAGCCATGATCCCGATCGGCGATGATCGATTGGACCAATGCGATCCATTCAATCGGCGATGATCCAACGATTGCGATCGATCCAAGCCATGATCTCGATCGGCGATGATCGATCCGTTCATTGCGATCCATCCGATCCACGACAATCCGACGGTTGTGATCGATCAAAGCCATGATCTCGATCGGCGATGATCATTCGGATCATTATAATACATCCGATCGAAGACGATCCGACGGTTGCAATCGATCCGAGCCATAATCCCGATCGGCGATGATCGATCCGACGGTTGTGATCCATCCGATCGGTGACGATATCCGATGATTGTGATCGAACCAAGCCATGATATCGATCGGTGATGATTGATCCGATGGTTGCGATCCATCCGATTGGTAACAATACGACGGTTGCAATCGATCCAAGCCATGATCCCGATCGGTGATGATCAATCCGATGCTTGCGATCCATCTGATCGGCGATAATATCCGATGGTTGCGATCGATCCAAGCTATGATACCGATCCGCGATGATCTGATAGTTGCGATCGATCCAAGCCATGATCCCGATCGGCGAGGATCGATCCGATCGTTGGAATCCATCCGATCCGCGACGTTCTACTGGTTGCGATCGATCGAAACCATGATCCAGATCGGCGATGATAGATCGGATCGTTGCGATCCATTCGATCGGCGACGATCCGACGGTTGCGATCGATCCAATCCATTATTCCGATCAGCGATGATCGATCAGATCGTAGCGATGCATCCGATCGGAGATGATCCGACGGTTGCGATCGATCGAAGCCATGATCCCGATCGGCGATCGATCGAAGCCATTATCCCGATCAGCGATGATCCAATGGTTGCGATCGATCCGAGCCATGATTCGGATCGGCGATGATCGATCGGACTATTGTGATCCATCTGATCGGTGACGATCTGACGGTTGCGATCGATCCAAGCCATGATCCCGATCGGCGATGATCGATCGGACCATTGCGATCCATTCGATCGGTGATGATCCGATGGTTGCGATCGATCCAAGCCATGATTCCGATTGGTGATAATCGATCCGATCATTGCAATCCATCAGATCCGCAACGATCCAACGGTTGCGATCGATCGAAGCCATGATCCCGATCGGCTCAGATCGATCGGACCGTTGCGATGCATCCAATCAGAGATGATCCGATGGTTACGATCGATCCGAGCCATGATCTCGATCGGTGATGATCGATCGGACCATTGCAATGCATCCGATCAGAGATGATCCGACGGTTGCGATCGATCCAAGCCATGATCCTGATCGGCAATAATCGATCGGACCATTGCGATCCATCCGATCGGAGACGATCCGACGGTTGCGATCAATCAGAGCTATGATCCAGATCGGCGATGATCGAATGGACTATTGCGATCCATCCGATCGGTGATGATCCGACGGTTGCAATCGATCCAAGCCATAATCCCGATCGGCGATGATCGATCGGACAGTTGTGATCCATTCGATCGGCGATGATCCGACGGGTAGCGATCGATCCAAGCCATGATCCCGATCGGCGATGATCGATCCGATCATTGCGATCCATCCGATTCACGATGATCTGACTATTGCGATCGATCGAAGCAATGATCCCGATCGGCGATGATCGATCGGACCGTTGCGATGCATCCGATCGGAGACGATACGACGGTTGCGATCGATCCGAGCCATTATCTTGATTGATGATGATTGATCCGATGGTGCGATCATCCAATCGGCGATGATATCCAACGGTTACATCGATCCAAGCCATGATCCCGATGGCAATGATCGATTCGACGGTTGCGATCCATCTGATCGGCGATGATATCCAACAATTGCGATTGATCCAAGCCATGATCTCGATCGGCGATGATCGATCCGATGGTTGTGATCCATCCGATCGGCGATAATACAACGGTTGCGATCGATCCAAGCCATGATCCCGATCGGTGATGATTGATCCGACGCTTGCGATCCATCCGATCGGCGATGATATCTAACGGTTGCGATCGATCCAAGCCATGATCCCAATTGGCGATGATCGATCCGATCGTTGTGATCCTTCTGATCTGCGATGATCCGATGGTTGCGATCGATCGAAGCCATGATCCCAATCGGCGATAATCGATCGGACCATTGCAATGCATCCGATCGAAGACGATTCGATGGTTGCGATCGATCCGAGCCATGATCCTGATCGACGATGATCGATCGGAATGTTGCGATCCATCCGATCGGTGACGATTGATGGTGCGATCGATCCAAGCCATGATCCCGATCGGCGATGATCGTTAGGACCGTTGGGATCCATTCGATCCATGATGATCCGATGGTTGCGATCGATCCCAGCCATTATCCCGATTGGCGTGATTGATCGGACCGTCACGATCCATTCGATCGGTGATGATCCGATGGTTATGGTCGATCCAAGCCATGATCCCGATCGGCGATAATCGATCCGATCGTTGCGATCCATCCGATCCGTGACGATCCGATGGTTGCGATCGATCGAAGCCATGATCCCGATCGGCAATGATCGATCGGACCGTTAAGATGCAAACGATCGAAGATGATCCGATGGTTGCGATCGATCCGAGCCATAATCCTGATCGGCGATGATCGATCGGACCGTTGAGATCCATTCGATCGGAGATGATCCGACGGTTGCGATCGATCGAGCTATGATCCGGATCGGCGATGATCGAACGGACATTGCAATCCATCAGATCGACGATGATCCGACAGTTGCAATCGATCCAAGCTATGATCCCGATCGACGATGATCGATCGGACCATTGCGATACATCCGATCGGAGACGATCCAATAGTTGCGATCTATCCGAGCCATGATCCGGATCAGCGATGATCGATCAGACTATTGCGATCCATCTGATCAGCGATTATCCGATGGTTGCGATCGATCCAAGCCAGATCCCGATCGCGGATGATCGAACGGACCGTTGCCATCCATTCGATCGGCAAAGATCCAACGATTGCGATCGATCCAAGCCATGATCCCGATCGGCGATGATCGATCCGATCATGTGATCCATCCGATCTAAGATGATCCGACGGGTGCGATCAACAAGCCATGATCCGGATCGGTACGATCGATCGAACTATTGCGATCCATCCGATCGGCGATGATCCGATGGTTACAATCGATCCAAGCCATGATCCCGATCGGCGATGATCGTAGACCGTTGCGATCCATTCGATCGACGACGATTCGACGATTGCGATCAATCCAAGCCATGATTCCGATCGGCGATGATCGATCCGATCGTTGCGATCCATCCGATCTGTGATGATCCGATGGTTGCGATCGATCAAAGCCATGATTCCAATCAGTGATGATCGATCGAACTATTGCGATCCATCCGATCGGCGATGATCCAACGGTTGTGATCGATCCAAGCCATGATCCTGATCGGCAATGATCGATCGGACCGTTGCGAACCATTCGATCGGCGATGATCCGACGATTGTGATCGATCCAAGCCATGATTTCGATCGGCGATGATCGATCCGATTGTTGCAATCCATCCTATCTCGCGATGATCCAACGGTTGCGATCGATCCAAGCCATGATCCCGATCGGCGATGATCGATCGGACCGTTGCGATGCATCCGATCGGGACGATCCGACGGTTGCGATCGATCCGAGCCATGATCCCGATCGATGATCGATCCGACGGTTGCGATCCATCCGATCGACGATATCCGATGGTTGCGATCGATCCAAGCCCTGATCCTGATCGATGATCGGACCGTGCGATCCATTGATATCCGATGTTGCGATCGATCCAAGCCATGATCCTGATCGGCGATGATCGATCTGATCGTTGCGATCCATCCGATCCGCGGACAATCCGATCGGTTGCGATCAATCGAAGCCATGATCCCGATCTACGATGATCGATCGGACTGTTGCGATCCATCCGATCGGTGACGATCAGACGGTTGCGATCGATCCAAGCCATGATCTGGATCATCGATGATCGATTGGACCGTTGCGATCCATTCGATCGGCGATGATCCAATGATTGCGATCGATCCAAGCCATGATCCCGATCGGTGATGATCGATCCCGATCGTTGCGATCCATCCGATTTGCGACGATCCAACGGTTGCGATCGATCAAAGCCAAGATCCCGATCGGCGATGATCGATTGGACTGTTGCGATCCTCCGATCGGCGATGATCCAACGGTTGCGATCGATCCAAGCCATGATCCCGATCGGCGATGATCGATTGGACCATTGCGATCCATTCAATCGGTGACGATCCAATGATTGCGATCGATCCAAGCCATGGTACTGATCGGCGATGATCGATCCGTTCATTGCGATCCATCCAATCCACGACGATCCGACGGTTGCGATCGATCAAAGCCATGATCTCGATCAGCGATGATCGTCGGACCATTACAAGCATCCGATCGAAGATGATCCGACGGTTGCGATTGATCCGAGCCATGATCCCGATCGGCGATGATCGATTCGACGGTTGTGATCCATCCGATCGGCGATGATATCCGACGGTTGCGATCGATCCAAGCCATGATATCGATCGGCGATGATCGATCCGACGTTGCGATCCATCCGATTCAACAATACGACGGTTGCGATCGATCCAAGCCATAGATCCCGATCGGCGATGATCGATCCGATGCTTGCGATCCATCTGATTGGCGACGATATCCGATGGTTGCGATCGATCCAAGCCATGATTGATCCGATATGCGATCGATCCAAGCCATGATCCCGATCGGCGATGATCGATCCGAACGTTGCGATCCATCCGATCCATGACAATCCATTTGCGATCGATCGAAGCCATGATCCGATCATGCGATGATGATGATCGGATCGTTGCGATCCATTCGATGCGCGATGATCCGACGGTTGCGATCGATCCAAGCCCATGATTCCGATAGCGATGATCGATCGATCGAGCGATGCATTCGATTGGAGACGATCCAACGATCGACGAAGGATCGGTGATCGATCGAAGCCATTATCGATCAGCGACGATTCATGGTTGCGATCCGAGCCATGATTCGATCGGCGATGATCGATCGGACTGTTGCGATCCATCCGATCGGTGACGATCTGACGGTTGCGATCGATCCAAGCCATGATCCCGATCGGCGATGATCGATCCGACCATTGCGATCCATTCGATCGGTGATGGATATTCGATGGTTGCGATCGATGAAGCCATGATCCCGATCGGCTATGATCGATCGGACCATTGCGCATCCAATGACGATCCGATCGAGCCATGATCCATGATCGATCGACCGTTGCATCCGATCAGAGATGATCCGATCGGTTGCGATCGATCCGAGCCATGATCCGAATCGGCGATGATCGATCGGACCATTGTGATCCATCCGATCGGCGATGATCCGACGGTTGCGATCGATCCGGAGCATGATCCTGGATCGGCGATGATCGATCGACTGTTGCGATCCAATCCGATCGGGACGATCTGACGGTTGCGATCGATCCAAGCCATTGATCCTGATCGGCGATGATCGATCGGACCATTGCGATCCATTCGATCGGCGATCCGACGGTAGCGATCGATCCAAGCCTATGATCCCGATCGCGATGATCGATCCGATCATTGCGATCCATGATTCACGACGATCCGACTGTTGCGATCGATGAAGCAATGATCCCGATCGGCGATGATCGATCGGACCGTTGCGATGCATCCGATCGGAGATGATCCGACGGTTTTGATCGATCCGAGCCATTATCCGATCGATGATGATCGATCCGACGGTTGCGATCATCCGATCGATATCCGACGGATCGATCCAAGCCATGATCCCAATTGGCGATGATGATCGGTTGCGATCCATCTGATCGGCGATGATATCCGACGGTTGCAATCGATCCAAGCCATGATCTCGATCGGCGATGATCGATCTGACGGTTGCGATCCATCCGATCGGCGATAATACAACGGTTGCGATCGATCCAAGCCATGATCCCGATCGGTGATGATCGATCCGACGTTGCGATCCATCCGATCGGGATGATATCCGACGGTTGCGATC
The DNA here is from genome assembly GCA_900491605.1 of Calamus simplicifolius. NCBI lineage: Eukaryota > Viridiplantae > Streptophyta > Magnoliopsida > Arecales > Arecaceae > Calamus > Calamus simplicifolius. The sequence goes on along the minus strand of UESW01004760.1, from coordinate 728,637 downwards.
GATCCAAGCCATGATCCCGATCGGCGATGATCGATCCGATCATTGTGATCCTTCCGATCCGCGATGATCGATGGTTGCGATCGATCGAAGCCATGATCCCGATCGGCGATAATCGATCGGACCATTGCGATGCATCCGATCGAAGACGATCCGATGGTTTGCGATCGATCTGAGCTATGATCCTGATCGACGATGATCGATCGGACCATTGCGATCAATTATCGAAGACGTCCGAAGGTTGCGATCGATTGAGCTATGATTGGGATCGATGATCGAATGGATTGTTGCGATCCATCCGATCGGCGACGATCCGACAGTTGCGATCGATCCAAGCCATGATCCCGATCGACGATGATCGTTCGGATGTTGCGATCCATTCGATCGGCATGATCCGATGGTTGCGATCGATCCAAGCCATGATCCGATTGGCGATGATCGATCGGACCGTTCGTGATCCATTGATCGGTGATGATCCGATCGGTTGTGGTCGATCCAAGCATGATCTCGATCGGCGATATGATCGATCCGATCATTGCGATCCATCCGATCCGCGATGATCCGATGATTGCGATCGATCCAAGCCATGATCCCGATCGGCGATGATCGATCTGACGTTGCGATCCATTCGATCGGGATGATCCGATGGTTGCGATCGATCCAAGCCATGATCCCGATCGGTGATGATCGATTGGACCGTTGCGATTCATTCGATTAGCGATGATCCGACGGTTGCGATCAAGCCAATCCATGATCCCGATCGGCATTGATCGATCTGATCGTTGCGATCCATCCGATCTGCGATGATCCGACGGTTGCGATCGATCAAAGCCATGATACCGATCGGTGATGATCGATCATACCGTTGCGATCCATCCGATCGTTGACGATCCGATGGTTGCAATCGATCCAGGCCATGATCCCGATCGGCGATGATCGATCAAACCGTTGCGATCCATTTAATCGGCGATGATCCGACGATTGCGATCGATCCAAGCCATGATCCCGATCGGCGATGATCGATTCGATTGTTGCGATCCATCCGATCCACAACGATCCGATGGTTGCGATCGATCCAAGCATGATCCTGATCGGGGATGATCGATCGGACCGTTGCGATGCATCCGATCTAAGATGATTCACAGTTGCGATCGATCTGAGCCATGATCCCAATCGGCGATGATCGATCCGACGGTTGCGATCCATTCGATCGACGATGATATCCGATGGTTGCGATCGATCCAAGCCCTGATCCCGATCGGCGATGATCGATCGGACCGTTGCGATCCATTCGATTGGCGAAGATCTGACGGTTGCGATCGATCTAAGCCATGATCCCGATCGGCGATGATCGATCCGATCGTTGCGATCCATCCGTTCTGAGACGATCCGATGGTTGCGATCAATCGAAGCCATGATCCGGATCGGCAATGATCGATCAGACTATTGCGATCCATCCGATCGGTGATGATCCGATGGTTGCGATCGATCCAAGCTATGATCCAGATCGGCGATGATCGATTGGACCGTTGCGATCCATTCGATCGGCGACGATCCGACGATTGCGATCAATCCAAGCCATGATCCCGATCGGTGATGATCGATCCGATCGTTGCGATCCATCCGATTTGCGACAATCCGAAAGTTGCGATCGATTAAAGCCATAATCTCAATCGGCGATGATCGATCGGACTGCAATCCATCCGATCGGCGACAATCCGACGGTTGCGATCGATCCAAGCCATGATCCCGATCGGCGATTATTGATTGGACCATTGCGATCCATTCGATCGGCGATGATCCGACGATTGCGATCGATCCAACCCATGATCCCGATCGGCGATGATCGATCCGTTCATTGCGATCATCCGATCCCGACGATCCGATGGTTGCGATCGATCAAAGCCATGATCCGATCGGCGATGATCGTTCGGACCATTACAATGCATCCGATCGAAAAGATCTGATGGTTGCGAACGATCCGAGCCATGATCCCGATCGGCGATGATCGATCCGATGATTGCGATCCATCCGATCGACGACGATATCCGACGGTTGCGATCGAACCAAGCCATGATATCGATCGGCGATGATCGATCCGACGGTTGCGATCCATCCGATCGGCGACAATACGACGGTTGCGATCGATCCAAGCCATGATCCTGATCATCGATGATCGATTCGACGCTTGCGATCCATCTAATCGGCGACGATATCCGATGGTTGCGATCGATCCAAGCCTGATACCGATCGGCGATGATCCGACAGTTGCGATCGATCTCAGCCATGATCCCGATCGGCGAGGATCGATCCGATCATTGCAATCCATTCAATCCGCGACGTTCCGATGGTTGCGATCGATCGAAGCCATGATCCTCGGCGATGATATCGGATCGTTGCAATCCATTCGATCGGCGACGATCCGATGGTTTGCGATCGATCCAAGCCATGATTCCGATCGGCGATGATCGATCGGATCGTTGCGTTGCATCCGATCGGAGATGATCCGTTGATTGCGATTGATCAAAGCCATGATCCCGATCGGTGATCGATCGAAGCCATGATCCCGATCCGCGACAATCCGATGGTTTGATCGATCCGAGCCATGATCCGATCGGCGGTGATTGATCAGACTGTTGTGATCCATCTGATCGGTAACGATCTGACGGTTGCGATCGATCCAAACCATGATCCCGATCGACGATGATCGATCGGACCATTGCGATCTATTCGATCGGTGATGGTCCGATGGTTGCGATCGATCCAAGCCATGATCCCGATCGGCGATAATCGATCGATCGTTGCGATCCATCATATCGCAACGATCCGACGGTTGCGATCGATCGAAGCCATGATCCCGATCGGCTATGATCGATCGGACCGTTGATGCATCCAATCAGAGATGATCCGACGGTGCGATCGATCCGAGCCATTCTCGATCGGTGATGATCGATCGGGCCATTGCGATGCATCCGATCGGAGATGATCTGACGGTTGCGATCGATCCGAGCCATGATCCTGATCGGTGATGATCGATCGGACCATCGCGATCCATTCGATCGGAGAAGATCCGATGATTGTGATCGATCGAAGCTATGATCCGGATCGGCGATGATCGAATGGACTGTTGCGATCCATCCGATTGGTGATGATCCAACGGTTGCGATCGATCCAAGCCATGATCCCGATCAGCGATGATCGATCGGACAGTTGCGATCATTCGATCGGCGACGATCCAACGGTAGCGATCGATCCAAGCCATGATCCCGATCGGCGATGATCGATCCGATCATTGTGATCCATCCGATTCACGATGATCCGACTGTTGCGATCGATCGAAGCAATGATCCCGATCGGCGATGATCGATCGGACCGTTGCGATGCATCCATCGGAGACGAATCCGACGGTTGCGATCGATCCGAGCCATTATCTCGATCGATGATGATCGATCCGATGGTTGCGATCGATCCGATCGGGATGATATCTGACGGTTACGATCGATCCAAGCCATGATCCCGATTGGCGATGATCGATTCGACGGTTGCGATCCATCTGATCGGCGACGATATCCGACGGTTGCGATTGATCCAAGCCATGATCTCGATCGGCGATGATCGATCCGATGGTTGCGATCCATCCGATCGGCGAGAATACAACGGTTGCGATCGATCCAAGCCATGATCCTGATCGGTGATGATCGATCCGACGCTTACGATCCATCTGATCGGCGATGATATCTGACGGTAGCGATCGATCCAAGCCATGATCCCGATCGGCGATCGATCCGATCGTTGTGATCCTTCTGATCCGCGATGATCCGATGGTTGCGATCGATCGAAGCCATAATCCCACGGCGATAATCGATCGGACCATTCGATGCATCCGATCGAAGATGATCCGATGGTTGCAATCGATCCGAGCCATGATCTTGATCGACGATGATCGATCGGACCATTGCGATCCATTTGATCGGAGATGATCCGAAGGTTGCGATCGATCCCGAGCTATGATTCGGATCGTCGATGATCGAACGGACTGTTGCGATCCATCCGATCGGCGATGACGGTTGCGATCGATGATCCCGATCGGCGATGATCGTTAGGACTGTTGGGATCCATTCGATCCGCGATGATCCGATGGTTGCGATCGATCTCAGCCATTATCCCGATTGGCGATGATTGATCGGACCATCGCGATCCATTCGATCGGTGATGATCCGACGGTTGCGGTCGATCCAAGCCATGATCCCGATCGGCGATTAATCGATCCGATCGTTGCGATCCATCCGATCCCGATCCGACGATTATGATCGATCGAAGCCATGATCCCGTCGGCGATGATGATCGGACCATTGCGATCCATTCGATAGGCGATGATCCGACGGTTGCGATCGATCCAAGCCATGATCCGATCGGCGATGATCGATTGGACCGTTGCGATCCATTCGATGGTGACGATCTGACGGTTGCGATCAAGCCAAGCCATGATCCCGATCGGCGTTGATCGATCCGATCGTTGCGATCCATCCGATCTGTGGCGATCCGACTGTTGCGATCGATCAAAGCCATGATCCCGATCGGTGATGATCGATCGGACCATGCGATCCATCCGATCGTCGACGATCCGATGGTTGCGATCGATCCAGCCAGATCCGATCGGCGATGATCGATCCGATGGTTGCGATCCATCCGATCGGCGATGATATCCGATGGTTATGATCGATCCAAGCCATGATCCCGATCGGCGATGATCGATCCGATTGTTGCAATCCATCCGATCCACGATGATCTGACGGTTGCGATCGATCCAAGCAATAATCCCGATCGGGGATGATCGATCGGACCGTTGCGATGCATTCGATCAAAGATGATCCGATGGTTGCGATCGATCCGAGCCATGATCCCGATCGGCGATGATCGATCCGACGGTTTGCGATCCATTCGATCGATGATATCCGACGGTTGTGATCGATCCAAGCCCTGATCCCGATCGGCGATGATCGATCGGACCGTTGCGATCCATTCGATCGGCGAAGATCCGATGGTTGCGATCGATCCAAGCCATGATCTCGATCGGCGATGATCGATCCATTGCGATCCATCCGTTCCGAGACGATCCTTCGGTTGTGATCAATCGAAGCCACGATCCAGATCGGCGATGATCGATCGGACTATTGCGATCCATCCGATCGGTGATGATCCGATGGTTGCAATCGATCCAAGCCATGATCCGGATCGGCGATGATCGATTGGACCGTTGCGATTCGATCGGGCGTGATTCGACAATTATGATCAATCCAAGCCATGATCCGATTGGTGATGATCGATCCGATCATTGCGATCCATCCGATTTATGATGATCGACGGTTGCGATCGATTAAGCCATGATCCCGATGCGGCGATGATCGATCGAACTGTTGCGATCCATCCGATTGGCGACGATCCGACGGTTGCGATCGATCCAAGCCATGATCCCGATCGACGATGATCGATTGGACCATTGCGATCCATTCGATTGGCGACGATCCACGATTTGCGATCGATCCCAGCCATGATCCTGATCGGCGATGATCGATCCGTCGTTGCGATCCATCCGATCCACGATGATCCGACGGTTGCGATCGATCAAAGCCATGATCCCGATCGGTGATGATCGTTCGGGACCCATTACAATGCATCCGATCGAAGACGATCCGATGGTTGCGATCGATACAAGCCATGATCCCAATCAGCGATGATCGATCCGACGATTGTGATCCATCCGATCAGCGACGATATCCAATGGTTGCAATCGAACCAAGCCATATACGATCGGCGATGATCGATCCGACGGTTGCGATCCATCGATCGCGACGGTTGCGATCGATCCAAGCCATGTCCCGATCGGCGATGATCGATCCGATTGCGATCCATCGATCGGCGATGATATCCGATGGTTGCGATCGATCCAAGCCATGGATGATGATCCGACAGTTGCGATCGATCCCAGCCATGATCCCGATCGATCCGATCATTGCCATTGATCTGCGACCGATGGTTGCGATCGATCGAAGCCATGATCCGATCGGCGAGATCGATTGGACCGTTGCGATCCATCCGATCGGCGACGATCCGACGTTGCGATCGATCCAAGCCATGATTCGGGTCGGCGATGATCGATGGACTGCATTGCGATCCATCCTGATCGGAGCGATACGACGGCGCGATCGATGCTGATCCCGATCGGCGATCGATCGAAGCCATGATCCCGATCTCGACGATCCGAGCGACGATCCGAGCCATGATCCAGATCGGCGATGATCGATCGGACTATTGTGATCCATCCGATCGGTGACGATCTGATGGTTGTGATCGATCCAAGCCATGATTCTGATCGGCGATGATCGATCGGACCATTGCGATCCATCGATCGGTGATGATCCGATGGTTGCGATCGATCCAAGCCATGATCCCGATCGGCGATCGATCCGACGTTGCGATCCATCGATATCCGACGGTTGCGATCGATCAAGCCATGATCCCGATCGGCGATGATCGATCGGACCGTTGCGATGCATTCGATCGAGACGATCGACAGTTGCGATCGATCCAAGCCATGATCCGATCGGCGATGATCGATCGGACCATTGCGATGCATCCGATCGACGATGATCCGATGGTTGCGATCGATCGAGCCATGATCCGATCGGCGATGATCGATCGGACATTGCGATCCATCCGATCGGCGACGATCCGATCGTTGCGATCGATGCATGATCCGATCGGCGATGATCGATGGAATTGCGATCATCGATCGGTGACGATCCGACGGTTGTGATCGATCCAAGCCATATCCCGATCGGCGATGATCGATCGGACATTGCGATAATTTGATCGGCGATGATCGATGGTAGCGATCGATCCAAGCCATGATCCCGATCCAATGATCGATCCGATCATTGTAATCCACGATTCACGATGATCCGACTGTTGCAATCGATGAAGCAATGATCCCGATCGGCGATGATCGATCGGACCGTTGCGATGCATCCGATCGAGACGATCCGACGGTTGCGATCGATCCGAGATCTCGATCGCGATGATCGACCGATGGTTGTGATGATCCGATCGGCGATGATATCCGACGGTTACGATCGATCCAAGCATGATCCGATCGGCATTGATCGATTCGACGTTTGCGATCCATCTGATCGGCAACGATATCCGACGTTGCGATTGATCCGAGCCGATCCGATCGGCGATGATCGATCCGACGGTTGCGATCCATCCGACAATCGACAATTGCGATGATCCAAGCCATGATCCCGATCGGCGATGATTGATCGATGATTGCGATCCATCCGATCGGCGATGATATCCGACGGTTGCGATCGATCCAAGTCATGATCCCGATCGGCGATGATCGATCTGATCGATTGTGATCCTTCCGATCCGCGACGATCCGATGGTTGCGATCGATCGAAGCCATTATCCCGATCGGCGATAATCGATCGGACCATTGCGATGCATCCGATCGAAGACGATCTGATGGTGCGATCGATTCAAGCCATTGATCCTGATCGACGATGATCGATTGGACCATTGCGATCCTTCGATCGGAGACGAACCGAAGGTTGCGATCGATCCAAGCTATGATTCGGATCGACGATGATCAAACGGACTGTTTGCGATCCATCCGATCAGCAACGATCCCATGGTTGCGATCGATCCAAGCATGATCCCGATCGGCGATGATCGTTAGGACCGCTGGGATCCATTCGATCCGCGATGATCCGATGGTTTGCGCGATCCCAGTCATATCCCGATCGGCGATGATTGATCGGACCGTCGCGATCCATTTGATCGGTGATGATCCGACGGTTGCGGTCGATCCAAGCCATGATCCCGATCGGCGATAATCGATCCGATCGTTGTGATCCATCCGATCCGCGATGATCCGATGATTGCGATCGATCGAAGCCATGTTCCCGATCGGCGATGATCGATCGGCCGTTGCGATCCATTCGATCGGCGATGATCCGATGGTTGCGATCGATCCAAGCCATGATCCCGATCGGCAATGATCGATTGGACCGTTGTGATCCATTCGACCGGCGACGATCCGACGGTTTGCGATCAAGCCAAGCCGTGATCCCGATCGGCGTTGATCGATCCGATCATTGCGATCCATCCGATCTGTGATGATTCGAGGGTTACGATCGATCAAAGCCATGATCCCGATCGGTGATGATCGATCGGACCATTGCGATCCATCCGATCGTCGACGATCCGACGGTTGCGATCGATCCAAGCTATGATCCCGATCGGCGATGATCGATCGGACCGTTGTGATCCATTCGATCGGCGACGATCCAACGATTGTGATCGATCCAAGCCATGATCCCGATCAGCGATGATCGATCCGATTGTTGCGATCCATCCGATCCACGATGATTCGACGGTTGTGATCGATCGAAGCCATGATCCTAATCGACGATGATCGATTGTACCATTGCGATGTATTCGATCGGAGATGTTCTAACGGTTGCGATCGATACGAGCCATGATCCGGATCGGCGATGATCGATCGGACCGTTGTGATTCATCCGATCAGAGACGATCCGATGGTTGCGATCGATCGAAGCTATGATCCGGATCGGCGATGATCGAACGGACCGTTGCGATCCATCCGATCGGCG
>UESW01004760.1:660233-718697 GCA_900491605.1 Calamus simplicifolius | reverse complement strand
CCTGATCGGCGATGATCGATCCGATCGTTGCGATCCATCCGATCTGCAACGATCCGATGTTTGTGATCAATCGAAGCTATGACCAAGATCGGCGATGATCGATTGGATCGTTGTGATCCATCCGATCGGCGATGATCCAACTGTTGTGATCGATCCGAGCCATGATCCCGATCGGCGATGATCGATTGGACCGTTGCGATCCATTCGATCGGCGATGATCCGTTGGTTCGATCGATCGAAGCTAGGATCCTGATCGGCGATGATCATTCCGATAGTTGGATCCATCCGATCGCGACGATCCGACGGTTGCGATCGATCGAAGCCATGATCCGATCGGCAATGATCGATCGACCATTGCAATGCATCCAATCGGAGACGATCCAACGGTTGCGATCGATCCGAGCCATGATCTGATCGGCGATGATCGATCGGACCATTGCGATCCATTCGATCAGAGACGATCCGAAGGTTGCGATTGATCGGAGCTATGATCCGGATCGGTGATGATCGATCAGACTGTTGCGATCCATCCGATCAGCGACGATCCGACGGTTATGATCGATCCAAGCCATGACCCCGATCGGCGATGATCGATCGGACCGTTGCGATCGATTCGATCGGCAACGATCCAACGGTTGTGATCGATCCAAGCCATGATCCGATCGGCGATGAATGATCCGATCGTTGCGATCCATTCGTTCCGCTACGATCCAACGGTTGCAATCGATCGAAGCCATGATCCTGATCGGATTGTTGCGATCCATCCGATCGGCGACGATCCGATGGTTCCGATCGATCCAAGCCATGATCACGATCAGCGATGATCGATCAGACTGTTGCGATGCATCCGATCGGAGACGATCTGATGATTGCGATCTATCTGAGCCATGATCCAGATCGGCGATGATCGATCAGACTATTGAAATCCATATCGATGATGATCCGATGGTTGCAATCGATCCAAGCCATGATCCCAATCGATGATTATCGATCGGTTGCGATCCATCCGATCGCGATGATCTGATGGTTACGATCGATCCAAGCCATGATCCCGATCGGCGATGATCGATCGGACCATTGCAATGCATCCGATCGGAGACAATCCGATGGTTGCGATCGATCCGAGCCATGATCCTAATTAGCGATGATCAATCGGACCGTTGCGTTCCATTCGATTGGAGACGATCCGACGGTTGCGATCGATCGGAGCTACGATCTGGATCGGCGATGATCGAACGGACTTTTGCGATCCATCCGATCGGCGATAATCCGATGGTTGTGATCGATCCAAACCATGATCCTGATCGGCGATGATCGAACGGACTTTTGCGATCCATTCGATCGGCGACGATCCAACTGTTGCGATCGATCCAAGCCATGATCCCGATCGGCGATGATCGATCCGATCGTTGCGATCCATTCGATCCGCGATGATCCGACGGTTGCGATCGATCGAAGCTATGATCCAGATCAGCGATGATCGATCGGATTGTTGCATCCATCCAATATGCGACTATCCACACAGTTGCGATCGATTGAAGCCATGATCCTGATCGGCGATGATCGATTGGACCGTTGCTATGCATCCGATCGACGATGATATCCGACGGTTACGATCGATCCAAGCCATGATCCTGATCGGCGATGATCGATCCGACGGTTGCGATCCATCCAATCGGCGAGGATATTCGATGGTTGCGATCGATCCAAGCCCTGATACTTGATCGGCGATGATCAATCCGATCGTTGCGATCCATCCGATCCGCCATGATCCGACGGTTGCGATCGATCGAAGCCATGATCCCGATCGGCGATGATCTATCGGACCATTACGATACATCCGATCGGAGATAATCCGATGGTTGCGGTCGATCCGAGCCATGATCCTGATCGGCAATGATCGATTGGACCGTTGCGATCCATTCGATTGGTGACGATCCGACGGTTGGGATCGATTGGAGCTATGATCCGGATCGGCGATGATCGAACGGACTATTGCGATATGATCGAACGGACTATTGCGATCCATCTGATCGGTGACAATCTGTTGCGATCGATCCAAGCCATGATCCCGATCGATGATGATCGATCGGACCGTTTCGATCCATTCGATCGGCGACGATCGGACTTTGCGATCGATCCAAGCCATGATCCCGATCGGCGATGATCGATCCGATCATTGCGATCCATCCGATCCGTGATGATTCGATGGTTGCGATCGATCAAAGCCATGATCCCGATCGGCGATGATCGATCGAACCGTTGCGATGCATCCGATCGAAGATGATCTGACGGTTGCTATCGATCCGAGCCATGATCTCGATCGGCGATGATCAATCCAACGGTAGCGATCCATCCAATCAGGCGAGGATATCCGACGGTTACGATTGATTCAAGCCATCCCCGATAGGCGATGATCGATCTGATGGTTGCGATCCATCCGATCGGCGACAATATCTAACGGTTGCGATCGATCCAAGCCATGATCTCGATCGACGATGATCAATCCGACGGTTGTGACCCATTCGATCGGCGATAATACGACATTTGCGATCGATCCAAGCCATGATTCCGATCGGCGATAATCGATCGGACCGTTAAGATGCATCCGATCGAAGACGATCCGATGGTTGCGATCGATCCGAGCCATGATCCTGATCGGTGATGATGATCGGACCATTGCGATCCATTCGATCGAAGACGATCCGACGGTTGCGATCAATTGGAGCGATGATCCGGATCGACGATGATCGAACGGACTGTTGCGATCCATTCGATCGGTGACGATCCGATGGTTGCGATCAAACTGAGCCATGATCCCGATCGGCGATGATCGATCAGACTATTGCAATCCATTCGATCGGTAATGATCCGATGGTTGCGATCGATCCAAGCCATGATCCCGATTGGCGATGATCAAATCGATCATTGTGATCCATCCGATCCGTGATGATCCGACTGTTGCGATCGATCGAAGCTATGATCCTGATCGGCGATGATCGATCGGACCATTGCGATGCATCCGATTGGAGAAGATCCGATGGTTGCGATCGATCCGAGCCATGATCCTGATCGGCGATTATCTTTCGGACCGTTGCGATCATCCGATCGGAGACGATTCGATGGTTGGATCGATCCGAGCTATGATCCGGATCGGTGATGATCGAACAGACTGTTGCGATCCATCCGATCGGCGACGATCCGACGTTGCGATCGATCCAAGCCATGATCCCGATCGCGATGATCGATCAAACCGTTGCGATCCATTCGATCGGCGACGATCCGATGGTTACGATCGATCCATGCCATGATCCCTATCGGCAATGATCGATCCGATCATTGCGATCCATCTAATTCATGACGATCCGATGGTTACGATCAATCAAGCCATGATCACGATCGGCGATGATCGATCGGAGATGCATCCGATCGGAGACGATCTGACAGTTGCAATCGATCCGAGCCATTATCCCGATCGCGATGATCGATCCGACTGTTGCGATCCATCCAATTGGTGATGATATCCGACAGTTACGATCGATCCAAGCCATGATCCCGAATGGTGATGATCGATTCGACGGTTGCGATCCATCTAATCGGCGATGATATCCAACGGTTGCGATCGATCCATGCTATGATCTCCATCGGCGATGATCGATCCGATCGTTGCGATCCATCAGATCGGTGACAATACGATGGTTGCGATCGATCCAAGCCATGATCTCGATCGGCGGTGATCGATCCAACGCTTGCGATCCATCCGATCGGCGACGATATCCGATGGTTGCGATCGATCCAAGCCATGATCCCGATCGGCGATGATCGATCTGATCGTTGCGATCCTTCGATCCACGACGATCCGATGGTTGCGATCGATCGAAGCCATGATCCCGATCAGCGATAATCGATCGGACCATTGCGATGCATCCGATCGAAGACGATCCGAGCCATGATCCTGATAGGCGATGATCGATCGGACCATTGCGATCCATTCGATCGGAGAAGATCCGAAGGTTGCGATCGATCATAGCTATGATTCGGATCAACGATGATCGAACTGACTGTTGCGATCCATCCGATCGGCGACGATTCGGCGGTTGCGATCGATCCAAGCCATGATCCCGATCGGTGATGATCGATCCGATCATTGCGATCCATTCGATCGGTGGCAATCCGATCGGCGATGATCGATCCAAGCCATGATCTCGATCGGCGATGATCGATCCGATCATGGCGATCCATCGATCCGCGATGATCCGACGGTTGCAATCGATCGAAGCCATGATCCAGATCGGTGAGGATCGATCGACCTTTGCGATGCATTCGATCGAAGACGATCCGATGGTTGCAATCGATCCGAGCCATGATCCCGATCGGCAATGATCAATCTGACCGTTGTGATCCATTCGATCGGCGATGATCCAACGGTTGCGATCGATCCAAGCCATGATCCTGATCGACGATTATCAATCCGACAGTTGCGATCGATCCAAGCCATTATCCCGATCGGCGATGATCGATCGGACCGTTGTGATCTATTCGATCGGCGATGATCTGACGGTTGCGATCGATCCAAGCCATGATCCCGATCAGCGATGATCGATCCGATCGTTGCGATCCATTCAATTCATGACTATCCTACGGTTGCGATCGATCGAAACCATGATCCCGATCGATGATGATAGATCGGACCGTTGCGATGCATTCGATCGAAGATGATCCGAAGGTTGCGATCGATCAGAGCTATGATTTGGATCAACGATGATCGAACGGACTGTTGCGATCCATCCGATCGGCGACGATCCGACGGTTGCGATCGATCCAAGCCATGATCCCAATCGGCAATGATCGATCGGACCGTTGCGATCCATTCGATTGGCGGTGATCCGATGGTTGCGATCGATACAAGCCATGATCTCGATCGGCGATGATCGAACCGATCGTTGCAATCCATCCGATCCGCGATGATCCGACAGTTGTGATCGATCCGAGCCATGATCCGATCGGCGATGATCGATTCGATGGTTGCGATCCATCCGATCGGCAATGATATCCGATTGTTACGATCGATCCAAGCCATGATCCCGATCGGTGATGATCGATCCAACGGTTTCGATCCATCCGATTAGTGACGATATCCGATGGTTGCGATCGATCCAAGCCATGATCTCGATCGGCGATGATCGATTCGACGGTTGCGATCCATTCGATCGGCGACAATACGGCGGTTGCGATCGATCCAAGCCATGATCCCGATCAGCGATGATCGATCCGATGCTTATGATCCATTCGATCGGCGATGATATCCGATGGTTGTGATCGATCTAATCCATGATCTTGATCGGCGATGATCGATCGAAGCCATGATCCTGATCGGCGATGATCGATCGGACCGTTGCGATGCCCGATCGGAGACGATCCGACGGTTGCGATCGATCTGAGCCATGATCATGATCAGCGATGATCGATCGGACCATTGCGATCCTTTCGATCGGAGATGATCCGATGGTTGCGATCGATCGGATCTATGATCGAATCGGCGATGATCGAACGGACTGTTGCGATCCATTCGATCGGCGATAATATGACGGTTATGATCGATCAAAGCCATGATCCCGATCGCGATGATCGATCGGACTGTTGCGATCCATCCGATCGGCGATGATCCGACGGTTGCAATCGACCCAAGCCATGCTCCCGATCGGCAATGATCGATTGGACAATTGCGATCCATTCGATCGGCGATGATCCGACGATTGCGATCGATCCAAGCCATGATCCCGATCGGCGATGATCGATCCGATCGTTGCGATCCATCTGATCCATGATGATCCGACGGTTGCAATCGATCCAAAGTCATGATCCCGATCGGCGATGATTGATCGGACCATTGCAATGCATCCGATCGGAGATGATCCGACGGTTGCGATCGATCCGAGCCATGATCCTGATCGGTGATGATCGATCCGATGGTTGCGATCCATCCGATCGGCGATGATATCCGATGGTTATGATCGATCCAAGCCATGATCCCGATCGGCGATGATCGATCCGATAGTTGCGATCCATCCGATCGGCAACGATATCCGATGGTTGCGATCAATCCAAGCCATGATATCGATCGGCGATGATAGATTCGATGGTTGCAATCCATCTGATCGGTGACAATACGACGGTTGCGATTGATCCAAGCCATGATACCGATCGGCGATGGTTAATCCGATCGTTGCGATCCATCCGATCCATGATGATCCGACGGTTGTGATCGATCGAAGCCATGATCCCGATCGGTGATGATCAATCGGACCATTGCGATGCATCCGATCGGAGACAATTCCTTGGTTGCAATCGATCTGAGCCATGATCTTGATTGGCGAAGATCGATCGGACCGTTGCAATCCATTCGATTGGAGACGATCCGACGATTGTGATCGATCGAAGCTATAATCCGGATCGGCGATGATCGAACGGACTGTTGCGATCCATCTGATCAGCGACGATCCAATGGTTGCGATTGATCCAAGCCATGATCTCGATCGGCGATGATCGATCGGACCATTGCGATCCATTCAATCGGCGACGATCCGACGGTTGTGATCGATCCTAGCCATGATCCTGATTGGCGATGATTGATCTGATCGTTGCGATCCATCCGATCTAGGTCAATCCAAAGGTTGCGATTGATCGAAGCCATGATCCAGATCGGCGATGATCGATCGGATCGTTGCGATCCATCTGATAGGTGATGATCGATGGTTGTGATCGATCTAAGCCATGATCCCGATCGGCGATGATCGACCGGATCGTTGCGATGCATTCAATCGGAGACGATTCGACGGATGCGATCGATCGAAGCCATGATCCCGATCAGCAATGATCGATCGGACCATTGCGATGCATCCGATTAGAGATAATCCGATGGTTGCGATCGATCCGAGCCATGATCCGGATCGACAATGATCGATCAGACTGTTGTGATCCATCTGATCGCGAGATTCGACGGTTGTGATCGATCCAAGCCATGATCCCGATCGGCGATGATTGATCGAACCATTGCGATCCATTCGATGGTGATGATCCGACGGTTGCG
Source organism: Calamus simplicifolius (assembly GCA_900491605.1). Classification (NCBI taxonomy): domain Eukaryota; kingdom Viridiplantae; phylum Streptophyta; class Magnoliopsida; order Arecales; family Arecaceae; genus Calamus; species Calamus simplicifolius. Next base: position 711,607 of record UESW01004760.1, on the reverse strand, counting down.
ATCGATCCAAGCCATGACCCCGATCGACGATAAGCGATCTGATTGTTGCGATCCATCCGATCCACAACGATCTGACGGTTGCAATCGATCGAAGCCATGATCCCGATCAGCGATGATCGATCGGACCATTGCGATGCATCCGATCGAAAATGATCCGACGGTTGCGATCGATCCGAGCCATGATCCCGATCGCGATGATTGATCCGATGGTTGCGATCAATCCGATCGGTAAGGATATCCGACGGTTGCGATCGATCCAAGCCATGATCTCAATCGGCGATGATCGATCCGATGGTTGCGACCCATCCTATCGGTGACAATATGACAGTTGCGATCGATCCAAGCCATGATTCTGATCGGTGATGATCGATCTGATGCTTGTGATCCATCTGATCAGTGATGATATCCGATGGTTGTGATCGATCCAAGGCATGATCCTGATCGGCGATGATCAATCCGATCATTACGATCCATCCGATCCGCGATGATCCGATGGTTGCGATCGATCGAAGCCATGATCCCGATCGGCGATGATTGATCGGACCATTAAGATGCATCCGATCGAAGACGATCTGATGGTTGCGATTGATTCGAGCTATGATCCTGATCGGCGATGATCGATTGGACCGTTGCGATCCATTCGATCGGAGATGATCCGATGGTTGTGATCGATCAGAGCTATGATCCGGATCGGCGATGATCGAAAGGATAGTTCTGATCCATCCGATCGGTGACGATCCGACGGTTGCGATCGATCCAAGCTATGATCCGATCAGCGATGATCGATCGAACTATTGCGATCCATTCGATCGGCAATGATCTGACAGTTGTGATCGATCCAAGCCATAATTTCGATCGGCGATGATCGATCCGATCGTTGCGATCCATCCGATCCGTGATGATCCGACGGTTGCGATCGATGTAGCCATGATCCTGATCGACGATGATCGATCGGACCGTTGCGATGCATCCGATCAAAGATGATCCAACGGTTGCGATCGATCTGAGCTATGATCCTGATCGACGATGATCGATCGAACCGTTGCGATCCATCCGATCGAAGACGATCTAACGGTTGCAATTGATCGGAGCTATGATCTGGATCAATGATGATCGAATGGACCGTTGCGATCCATCCAATCGACGACGATCTGACTGTTACGATCGATCCAAGCCATGATCCCGATCGGCAATGATCGATCGGACCGTTGCGATCCATTCGATCGGCGATGATTCGATAGTTGTGATCGATCCAAGCCAAGATCCTGATCGGCAATGATCGATCCGATCGTTGCGATCCATTCAATTCATGACGATCTGACGGTTGCAATCGATCGAAGCCATGATCTCGATTGGCGATGATCGATCGGACCATTGTGATGCATCCGATTGAAGACGATCCAACAGTTGTGATCGATCCGAGCCATTATCCCGATCAGCGATGATCGATCTAACGGTTGCGATCCATCTAGTCGGCAATGATATCCGATGGTTACGATCGATCCAAGCCATGATCTCGATCGGCGATGATCGATTCGACGGTTGCGATCCATCGGATCGGCAATGATATCTGACGGTTGCGATCGATCCAAGCCATGATCTCGATCGGCGATGATCGATCCGACGGTTGTGATCCATCTGATCGGCGACAATACGACGGTTGCGATCGATTCAAGCCATGATCCCGATTGGCAATGATTGATCCGATGCTTACGATCCATCCGATCGATAACGATATCCGATGGTTGCGATCGATCCAGGCCATGATCCCGATTGGCGATAATCGATCGGACCGTTGCGATGCATCCGATCGAAGATGATCCGATGGTTACGATCGATCCGAGCCATGATCCTGATCGGCGATGATCGATCGAACCATTGCGATCCATTCAATCGAAGATGATCCGAAGGTTGCTGTTGACCCAATTATTGATTTTGATGATTAATAAAAGATTTGAGTATATTCATTTTATTACTAATAGATTTAACAAGTGTTTTAGGGCTTAAAAATATTTGATCAATCAAAAGACATAAAGAAATGTGTTTTGAATCAATTGCCAAAAGAAAGTTTCAAAATTCAGAGCCTGGAGTCGACACCTAGGAGATCTGGAGCCGACCCCATGGCCAATCAAATGTCTTTCTGATTTTTGGCACGGTCCGGAGCTGACACCCAGAGTTTTGGAGCCGACACCCAAAGTTTCGGAGTTGACACTTACAGTGTCTGGAGCCGACTCCGATGCAGGAACAGAATGCGTGTTTTTTGACTACTCTGGAGTCGACACTTACAGTCTTTCGGAGCCGACTCCCGAATGTGGCGAGTCGATACTCAACTTTTTCGGAGCCGACTCCTCAACAAACTCTTTACTTTCTATTTTTGGATAACCTACTTGGAGCTGACACCTAAAAAGTTGGAGCCGACTCCAACCTGTCAGGAACGGATTTTTAAAATGCCAGATCAGCTCAAACGGTAATATTTTCGTTTCACCTAACTTCTAACGGATATATTTGTATGGATAAACTTTCCAGGTACATTCCAACGGCTAGTTTCTCACCAAAAATATGGATTAAGAGAAATCTATAAAAGGGGGAGAACGCTCGTTTGAAAAAAAAAATAGAGTGAAAACAAATCAAAAATCCGAGAAGTCTTGAGCTTGAAATCAAAGAGAAAAGAGTCCAAGTTCAAATCCATCTACTCTAGAAAGCTCAAAGAGAAATCCAAGGCATTCAAAATAAAAAATCAGAGGATTTCCCAAAAAGAAGAAAAAGAAGCCAAAAGCCCTGTTCTGTGATTTTCCAACTTCTCATCTGCAACATTTGCAAAGAATCCGAGCTGAGGCCTGATTCAACATCTCCAAAGAGAAGAGGAAAAGAAGAAAAGAAGAAAAGCTCATATCCAATCTGCTTCAAACATGCTTTTCTAACCTTGTTCATTTACATTGAATATTTGCTCATTTAAGGAGCTGTTTGTTATTGTAAACACTTTTCTTACTTGTTTTTGCTAATTCAATCATGGGGATTGAATTAGTGGAGGTAATATACCTCGGGGCAAGCTAGATTAGCTTGTGTTTAGATTTTGTGCTGGTGAGCCCGGAAAACCAGCTGGGTTCGTTGTGATCCCGGGGAAAATAACAAGTTCTGAGTTGTGAGCTTGTAAAACAACTCGACTGTAATCAAGAGGATTATAGTGTGGACCCAAGTGGATCTTGGGAGTGGACGTAGGTATTGGATATACCGAACCACTATAAAATCTTTGTGTTTGCCGTGCTTTGATTGTCTCTCTCTCCCTATCTCTTTGTTTGTGATTAATATTCGCTTTGCACTTAATTTTATTTATCTCAAAGCCAATAGTTTCAAAGGTTAAATTTTTAAGAACCCAATTCACCCCCCCTCTTGGGTTGCCATATGGGCCAACAATTGGTATCAGAGCAAGTGCTCATTTGAATTTGGTCTAACGATCAAAAGCTAAAGATCCAAATGACAGCTCAAGCTAGTTTATCTTATTTAGAAGGTCAATCCACTAATCGACCTCCTTTGTTTAATGGAACTAATTATGGTTATTGGAAAGCTAGGATGAAAATTTTTATTCAAGCACTTGACTATGACTTATGGGGTATCATAGTTAATAGTCCACACACACCCACAATCAGAGTAGATAACATGGTGATTCCTAAGCTAGAAACGGAATGGGATGAACATGATAAAAAATTGGCATAACTTAATGCCAAGGCTATGAATGTTTTATATTGTTCATTAGATGCAAATGAATTTAATCGAATTTCTATATGTATTTTTGTGAAAGAAATTAGAGATAGATTAGAGGTTACCGATGAGGGTACAAATCAAGTTAAAGAATCAAAGATTAATATTTTAGTGCATAAATATGAATTGTTCAGCATGGAACAAACTGAAACCATCACATGCATGTACACAAGATTCACTGATATTGTAAATGGTTTGAAAAGTCTTGGTAAGACTTACACTAACTCTGATTTGGTTCGTAAAATTCTTAGGTCACTTCCAAGATTATGGAAAGCGAAGGTGACTACAATCCAAGAAGCCAAGGACTTAAATGTTTTACCTTTGGAGGAACTACTTGGATCCTTGATGACTCATGAGTTAACCATGAAACAACATCAAGAGGAGAAAGTCAAGAAGAAGACAATTGCTCTTAAAGCTGCAGAAAGTGAGGAGAGCTGCAGTGATAGTGATGAGGATGAAGAAACTGCACTCCTTGCTAGAAAATTTAAGAAATTCATGCAAAGAAGGAGACCCTTCCACAAGAAAAAATCTGGAACAAAAATGGAAGGAGAAAAAGAGAAGAGAAGGACAAAGAAAAAGAAAAAGAGCCCTTAATTTGTTATGAGTGCAAGAAACCAGGGCATTTCAAATAACTGTCCTCAATTAAAGAAAGTCTACAAGAAAAAGAAGAAGGCGTATGTTGCAACCTGGAGTGATAGTGAAGAATCCTCTTTCGAGGAGGAACAAAAGGAAGTTGCCAACATTTGCTTTATGGCGAACGACGACGAGGTAAGTACTGAAACCCTTTATGATGATTTTACATTTGATGAATTATATGAAGCTTTCAATGAATTAATAAGTGATTTTAAGGTTCTGAAAAAGAAGAACACATCTTTAAAAATTGACAATTTAAATATTGCCAAAGAGAAGGATAAATTAGTCCATGAAGTTGAAAAATTGAAATCAGAAAATGAAGTTTTGATTGAAGAAAAATGATCAATTTCCAAAGAAAATGATAGATTAAAGAAGGAAGTTGAAAAATATAAAAATATTATTGATAAATTTACATATAGTTCTGAAAAACTTAATTTATTATTGAGTAATCAAAGAGCTATATTTGATAAGGCTGGATTAGGTTATAGACCTAACATAAAACAAAAATATGTCAAAAACTTCTTTAGAAAAGAATAAGATAAAGATGAAGTTTTATGTCATTATTGTAACAAGAAAGGCCACAGATCCTATGAATGTAATGCAAGAAAAAGCAACAAGAAATTAATTGCTACAGGAAAGAAAATATAGGTTCCAAAAGGAACTATCTTTATTGCTACTAACCATGAAGGACCCAAGAAGGCTTGGGTACCTAAATATAAGATTTGATCATTTTTGTAGGAGTGTCTTGCGGCCAAAAGATCAAAGTGAAAGTGGTATCTCGATAGTGGCTGCTCAAGACACATGACGGGTGACAAGGATCAATTCATCACCCTTGAAAGCAAAAGAGGATGAGTTGTTACGTTTGGTGACAATGGCAAAGCCAGATCATGGGGTTTGGTAAAATTTAAATAACTCCCTCCATATTTATTGAAAATGTTCTATATGTTAATGGTTTGAAGCATAATCTAATTAGTATTAGCCAATTGTGTGATAAAGGTTTCAAAGTATCATTTGAAGCTTCTATTTGCACTATTTCTAATCCCATTGATAATAGCATTATATTTACTGGAAATAAAAATGGAAATGTATACTTGATTGATTTAAACAATTTGTCTACTAGTAATCATTGCTTAGTTGCTAATAATGCTAATATAAATGAGATTGGATGGCTGTGGCATCATAGATTAGGTTATGCAAGCACACACCTAATTTCAAAATTAATTAGAATGGATTTAGTAAAAGGTCTTCCACAACTAGATTTTGAAAATAATAAAATTTGTGATGCATGTCAATTTGGAAAGCAAACTAGAAACTCTTTCAAAACTAAAAATATTATTTCCACTTCTAGGCCACTTGAACTACTTCACATGGATCTCTTCGGACCTACTAGAACCACTAGTCTAGGAGGAAAGAAATATGGTCTTGTGATTGTAGATGATTATTCTAGATATACTTGGGTATTGTTTTTAGCTCATAAAGATGAGACCTTTCCATTATTTTTGAAATTCTTCAAGAAGGTCACAAATGAGAAAAATAACACCATAGTGTCTCTTAGAAGTGATCATGGCACTAAATTTGAAAATCATTTATTTAAAAACTTTTGCATTGAAAATGACATCCATCATAATTTTTCAGCACCTAGAACATCACAACAAAATGGAGTTGTAGAAAGAAAAAATAGGACTTTAGAAGACATGGCCTGTACCATGCTATGTGAAAGCAACTTGCCAAAGTACTTTTGGGTGGAAGCTATAAACACAGCATGTTACATTCTTAATAGAGATTTAATTAGGCCAATCCTTAAGAAAACTTCTTATGAACTATGGAACAATAAAAAACCAAACATAAGTTATTTTCATGCATTTGGTTGTAAATATTTCATTCATAATAATGGTAAAGATAATCTAGGAAAATTTGATGCAAAATCAGATGAAAGCATATTCTTAGGATATTCAACATCTAGTAAAGCCTATAGAGTGTTTAACAAAAGAAACTTAATTGTAGAAGAATCTATTCATGTAGTTTTTTAAGAATCTTTAGCATCGAGTTCTGGAAAGATTGATGATGAAGAAGATACAAACATATTAGAAAGGGACATTGAAAAATTAAATATAGATGTATCTTCAGATCATGAACAAGGAGCTAAAGATAATGATTCTCCTAGTGTTGATGTGGTTGATGCAAATCATAATGATGTAGATCTTTCTAGAGATTGGAGATATGCCTATGGTCATCCAAAAGAATTAATTATAGGTGATCCATCTCAAGGAGTAAGAACTAGATCATCAATAAGAAACATCAATAATCATCTTGCATTTGTATCTCAAATTGAACCTAAAACTATTGAAGAGGCTAAAAAAGATAATAATTGGATGTTAGCTATGCAAGAAGAATTAAATCAATTTACTAGGAATAATGTCTGGATCCTTGTAGATAGACCTAAAGATCATTCTGTTATAGGATCAAAATGGGTATTTAGAAATAAATTAGATGAAAATGGATAGTAATTAGAAACAAAGCTAGATTAGTCGCAAAAGGATATAATCAAGAAGAAGGAATTGATTTTGATGAAACTTTTGCACATGTAGCTAGATTAGAAGCAATTAGATTATTACTCGCTTTTACATGTCATATGCATATCAATTTATTTCAGATGGATGTTAAAAGTGCATTTTTAAATGGATTTATAAATGAGGAAGTTTTTGTTGAACAACCTCCTAGTTTTGAAGATCATGAATTTTCAAATCATGTTTTTAAATTGCACAAAGCACTATATGGTTTAAAACAAGCACCTAGAGCTTGGTATGAAAGATTAAGTAAATTTTTGATTGAAAATGATTTTACAAGAGGAAATGTTGATAAAACACTATTTTTGAAAAGAAAAGACAAGGATTTATTAGTAGTACAAATATATATGATGATATTGTATTCAGTGCTACTAACAATCTTTTGTGTCAAGAATTTGCTAAGTTAATGCAGGGTGAGTTCGAAATGAGCATGATGGGGAACTCAATTTCTTCCTAGGACTTCAAATCAAGCAAAGCAAAGAGGGATTTTCATCAATCAAGCAAAATACACAAAAAAACTTCTCAAGAAGTTTGGAATGGAGTCAATTAAACCCCTTGGAACACCTATGAGTCCTTCATGCAAATTAGACAAAGATGAAGATGGTAAGAAAGTAGATCAAAAATATTATAGAGGTATGATCGGATCTCTTCTTTACCTAACAGCTAGTAGACCAGATATAATGTTTGCTATTTGTTTATGTGCTAGATTTCAATCTGAACCTAAAGAATCTCATTTAATTGCTGTAAAAAGAATCTTTAGATATCTAAATGGAACTAAAAATATAGGTTTATGGTATTCTAGAGACTCAACATTGAATTTGATTGCATATTCTGATTCTGACTATGCTGGATGTAAACTAAATAGAAAAAGTACAAGTGGTGCATGTCAATTCTTAGGAAGTAACTTAATCTCTTAGTTTAGCAAAAAGCAAAATTCGGTTGCGTTATCAACTGCTGAGGCAGAATATGTTGCAGCTGAAAGTTGCTATGCTCAAATCCTTTGGATTAAGCGACAACTCGAAGATTACGACATAATACGTGATAAAACTCCTATTAGATGTGATAACACAAGTGCAATAAATTTAACTAAAAATCCAATTCAACATTCAAGAACAAAACACATTGAAATTAGATATCACTTTATAAGAGAACATGCAGCTAATAATAAAATTTGTCTTGATTATGTTAATACTGAAGATCAATTAGCTGATATATTTACAAAACCCTTGAGTGAAGAGAGATTTTGTTATCTTAGAGGTGAATTAGGGATTTGTGACCCTTTGGAATGATTTTGAAACTTTAAGGAATGACTATCTAGATTCCTTTTAATTTCTTAAAATTCCTTTCATAATTTTAAGGATAATTTATCTAGTCATTCAGGTAATTTGATTCTTCATATTCCAAAGATTTTTCCAAAATTTATTGACCCTATTTTGACAAGTTTCAGATGTTTGAAACTCATATTTTTTTAAAACTGTCAGTGGAGTCGACACCTCAGTTTGAGGATTCGACACCTCTTCTGTGTCGCTCTCGGTCCTTGACCTTGGAGCCGACACCTGTATAAGTGGAGCCGACTCCAGTTCGAGTGCTAACTGTGTTAGTGACTTGGAGTCGACACCCGACTTTGCGGGAGTCGACACCTGGGGGTCCTAAGTTGATGTTATTAGGGCAGAGTCGACACCTCCATCATTTCAATCGACCCCAATCCCTTTTCAAACTCTCTCCAAACTCTCTCAAAACTTCCCCAAGCCAAATTCTTCTCAAATCAAACATTCCCAAGGACTCAATGGCACCAAAGCGGAGAGGATCAGTTCTTGGAGCGCCCGTGACCACCGAAAATGCACAGCAGGCGTCCCGTCTGCGAGCCATCTCCGAGCGAAGATTCCTCTACTCCTTCGGATAATCCTGGTCCCTCATCTCCGCAGGTAGACACCTTAGCCGGAAGAGTGATTACAATGGGTAGGAAAATTGATTTTAAATTTTTTGAGTCTGAGGGTTTTTAAATTGGAAATCAAATCAAAGAGCTAGGTTGGGACAAAGTATGTTCATTTGATGTTCCCACCTATCCGGCCTTAGTCAAGGAATTTTACTTCAATTTGTCAAGGGGTGATGGTGGGATTGTGAGTTCTATTAGAGGGAAAAGAGTCCACCTTACTTTTCAAAAGCTAGGAAATCTTCTGAGCATTCCTATCACTGGATTAGCAGCTGATATTCATAGTGAGAGGTCTGATGCACTATCAAGGATGTTGGGTGTTGCTGCCAAATCACTTGCGACGAGCGCGGGTGAGCTGAGATCTCCGCAGGTCTTCGAGAATGCAGAGAGGTCACAGTCTTCCTTCTAGAGCTTGCAAAAAGTCCCGGACCGGTGGTTCCGGTGGGGACCCTTCGATGCCCAAATCAGTGGTTTGAAAAAGGAATGTTGTATATGAGTAGAGCTTGAGAGAGAGAGAGAGAGGGATCCCCTCGCATTGAGCTCGGGTCCTCTTTTTATACATGTCTGGGGGTCCCATTTACCTCGTTCCGTTGGAACCGTCAAATCTTTCTCGTTGGGATAAGTTTCTCCGAACGGCAAGTGGTTAAGCTGTTGCTGGATGAGGGCCGCTTGTAGCGGTAACTACTGAACGAGCTAACACTTGCCCATGATTTCAGCGAGCAAGGTACACGGCATTAGACCTCGAATCACGGGATCTGTTGTATGAGACGAGTCATTGTGCATGCAAAAAAGGTCGAGTTAGGATCGAAGATGTTGTTGGAGGCCGGCGCTGGAGGCCGACGCTGGAGGCCGGCACTGGAGGCCGGAGCCAAAGGCCAGCGCTAAAGGCCGTTGCTGGAGGCCGACGCTGAAGGCCGGCGCTGGAGGCCGGAGCCAAAGGCCAGCGCTGGAGGCCGTTGCTGGAGGCCGACGCTAGAGGCCAACGCTGGAGGCCGGCGTTGAAGGCCGGAGCCAAAGGCCAGTGCTGGAGGCCGACGCTGGAGGTCGACGCTGGAGGCCGGAGCCAAAGGCCGGCACTGGAGTTCTATTTCTGGGTTTTGTTGTCACATCATTATTTTCAGAAATTGTGCAAAAGATAATACCACCCAGAGGAATCGGCTAGCCGTATCAGATGCCCCCCGCCCCTGAGATGGGTGAGCGCACAATCACCCGCGAAAGGGGTGTTAATATCCTCTAGGCGGCCGATTTTTGCGCCATCATTTCGCCTGTCCAGGCTATTGGGATTGGAGAGGATTTCCCTCGAGCAATGAGCCACAAAAGGCGAGCATCATCATTGTGGTAAGGCCAATGTCTCTTTATTGGTGGAGCTTTTCGTGTTTTTCGCGCTGGTAGGCCGCCGAAGCGCCTTCCATTTGAAGGTGGACACGTAGCCAGAACGGACGATCGTGGGGTGATTTGAAATGAGGTTATAAGAGAAAAAATCATCCTTATCCTCCCATCCTCCCTTCTCTTATGCTATTGCTCCCTCTTGAGTCCGCAAGCATCCGTTCATCTCCCGTGTTCGTTCTCTCCTTGTGCTCCTTCGATCCTAGCTCAAGTTTTCTAGGTTAGTCTCCATGGCTTCCTCGCCTTCTTGCTCCATTTTCGATTCCTGGGGGTGTTCCCCCACCCCTTCTCAAACTTCCGCTTCCTTACCAAGCCAGTGGTCTACCCCTCCTCTGATCACTCCTTGCCGGAACAGCGGCCGGTCAGTCGCCCCGTAGCCGGGAGTCATCTGACCGGCGGGCGGATTTCTGCCCGGAACCGTCCGATGGCTGCTGGTCCTTCTAGCGTCGTCAAGGAGTCCCCCGAAGGGACTGCTTCCACTATGTCTGCTCAAGACATAGTAAATCTGAAAGCCAAATATAGCTTTCCGTCAGACCTTCGTTTGTTCTACCCTGCTCCTAATGACAGGATAACCTCTTCCCGTTCTGGAAGAGTTGCCTTGTACGGAGCCTTCTTTAAGGCCGGACTTCGACTACCTATCCACCCTTTCATTCTCAATCTTCTGACCGATATTCTCTAACACCTTCCCAGCTAGTGCCTAATTTGATCCGAACCATCGTTGGCTTTCTGGTTCTCTATCACCTGCAAGGCATAGAGGCCAGCATCTCCTTATTCCGTAGCTTTTATACCCTCGCAAGCAATCAGTTGGTGGTCCTTCACCCCTAGGTCCAATAGGATCCTTAAGTTGTACCTTCCCACCTCCGTCAAGGGGTGGAAGGATAAGTTCTTTTTTGCTAATATCGATGGGGTATGCGGAAGCTGGGGGACACCCAATATTGATGCCAATAGGGATTCCTCCATCCTTCCAAGAGATCGGATGGCATTCGGGCAGCTTCTGACTGCCGAGGTCCCTCTGTGCAATAAGCTTCTAGCCGAGGAAAACCTTCATCTCGCCGGCTTAATTCCTTCGAGTGGTGAGCACTTGATTACTCACCTTATTTTTCCTTTTTCACCCTTCTTTTTTCTTTTTTTTTTCTTCTTTTTTTTTAATTCATCTTATGCCTTTATAGGGATGGCGCCATCGCTTCGCGAGCTCAGACAGGCGGCCACTAGGAAGAGGAAGGCTACGGGGGATGAGTCCCTTGCCGAGAGAAGGGTGTTGCCAAAATCCCAAGGAGGACCGAGGCGGGGAGGGCCGACGCGGGGAGGGCCGAAGCAGGAAGGGCCGATGCTGGCAGGGTCGACGCTGGAGGGGTTGACGCTGGAGGGGCTAGAGTTGTGAAGCCCCTGCGCACTAAGGTTTTGAAGAAGGTCGACCCTAGAAGGGCCGACGCTGGGGAGGCCGAGGCTAAAAGGGCCAAAATTGTGGAATCCCCGCACGTGTGCGAGGCGGCCAGAGCCCAAGCCGACGAGCCCGCCAAGATAGATACGGTAAGGGCCGAGGCCGGCGAGGAAGTCGGCGGAGCCAAGTAGAAGGGAGATCTTCAGTTCCAGTTCCTCCTGTCATCCTGCTTGATCCTTCTCCTGAGCAGGTCGTAAAAGCGCCGTCACCCCTGCCCGAAGCCATGGAGACGGAACAAGTTCCTACAGCAATAGGGCCAACTCCCGCAGCTATCCTGCCCCCCGTAGGGGCAACAACCGAAGCGCCTCCACCAGTGCAGGGCCGAGGCAGCAGAGTCAGAGGCGGAATCCGCCTCCATGGACCCCGTGCCAAGGGAAAGGAGGGGCGTCGACCCTTCCTTCCAATCACTGTTGGTGAATCACAGCCGCTGGGCCGAGCGGGCCTTAGATGAGGCATCTGTGGTGGAGGTGCAAGAGTTTCTCCGGCACCAAGGGAGAGCCACCTTCTTCCGCGAGGCATCTATGACACATCTCTGGGTGAGCCCCTGCTCCATTATCGTTTTTCCTCTTTGTTTCGTTTGTTTTATTTTGCTTTTTAATATTGACATTCCCTTTAGGCACTGAACTCTCTGATTGCCATAAGGGAACTTTGGACCCTGAGTGATACTGCTATCGACCAGGCGCGGAAGGAGATGTTATCACTCCAAGCCAGGGCAGAAAAGGTGGAAATGGCTTTGGAGGATACCCGGGCCACCCTAAATGGCGAAGTCGAAACCATCCGGCTGAGAGCCGAGAGGTTCGAGTACGCGCTGGAAGTTGCCCAGTGTCGTGCAGCCAATGAACTGGATAATGCTTAGGCGGCCGAAGAAAAGCAAAGGATGGCCGAGGAGAGGCTGAAGGTGGTGAATCAGAAATGTGCATCTTGAAGACTCGATTTGATTCCGCCTCCATTGAAATAGACGCAGCCAAAGAGGCCGCCCGCCAGTCCAACGCCAAGATTGTCGACTTGGAGGCAGCGGTGACTGAGGCCAAGAAGGAGGCCGTCAAGTCCGGCAGAGAGCCCTTGAGGCGGAGAAAAGAGCTGCAGAGGCCGTAGAGGATTTTAGAAAGTCTAAAGACTTTGATAAGGAGCTAGCCGAGTCGGCGGCGTTTGCTTATAATGCTGGCTTCCAAGACTGCAAGGAAAAAATCCAAGAACTCTACGACTTGGAGGACATTGAAGGGCTGCAGCCAGATGATGTCCCTGAAGATGATGACCCAGCCCCAAATAACCCTTAATAGTTTTTTTTTTTGTATTGCTCTAAGCCTGACTCAGGTCGGCAATTTTGTAACCTTTTAGCCATCAATGGATGTTTTAACCCTCATTGCGTGCCTTTGGTTATAATCAGCTTTAGTTGTGTAAGCTGTCGTGAATCACCAACCGATGGTGCCTCGTTAGATAGGTTACGCGAAATGTGATTGTTCACCAAAACATTGTCACGAATTACCGACACAAGAAGCCAGTCTTTAGTGCCGACGCGGGAGCCGGTCTTTAGGTCCGACACGGAGCCGGTTTTTAGTGCCGACGCGGAGCCGGTCCTTAGTGCCGACGCGGGCCGGTCTTTTACGCCGACGGAGTCGGTCTTTAATGCCGACGCGGAGTTGATCTTTAGTGCCGACACGGGGCCGGTCTTTAATTGCCGGTGTGGAACCGGTCTTTTATGCCGACGCAGAGCCGGTCTTTAGCGCCGATGCGGGGCCGGTCTTTTACGTCGATGCGGAGCCGGTTTTTAATGCCGACGCGGAGCCGGTCTTTTATTGCCAGTGCGGAACTGGTCTTTAGTCACCAACGTAGGACCGGTCTTTAGTGCTGACGCGGAGTCGGTTTTTAGTGCCGACGCGGGGCTGGTCTTTTATGCCAACGCGGAGCCGGTCTTTAATTGCCGACGCAGAGCCAGTTTTAAGTTGCCGGTGCGGAACTAGTCTTTAGTGCCGATGCGGAGCCGTTCTTTGATGCCATCGCGGGCCGGTCTTTAATTGCCGATGCGGAGCCGGTCTTAAGCTGCCGGTGCGGAGCCGGTCTTTAGTGCCGATGCGGAGCCAGTCTTTTATTGCCGATGCAGAGCCAGTATTAAGTTGCCGGTGCAGAACCGGTCTTTTATGCCGACGTAGAGCCAGTCTTTAGTGCCGACACGGGGCCGGTCTTAAGTTGCCGGTTCAGAACCAGTCTTTTATGCCGACGCGGAGCCGGTCTTTAGTGCCGACGCGGGGCCAGTCTTTAATTGCCGACGCGGAGCCGGTCTTAAGCTACCAGTGCGGAACCGGTCTTTGATGCCGATGCGGAGCCGGTCTTTAGTTGCCAACGGGGCCGATCTTTTCTGCCGACACGAGCCGGTCTTTAGTTGCCGATGCGGGGCCGGTCTTTTATGCCGATGTGGAGCCGGTCTTTAAACGCGGAGCCGGTCTTTGATGCCGTTATGGAGCCGGTCTTTAGTGCCGACGCGGAGCTGGTCTTTTATGCCGACGCGGAACCAGTCTTTAATTGCCGACGCAGAGCCGGTCTTTGATGCCGACGCGGAGCCGGTCTTTAGTGCCGATGCGAAGCGGTCTTTTATTGCTGACATATTCATTCAAAAATAATGCAAACATTTCAAACATCAATCTATCAAATAGATTCAAATTAATGAAGATAGCACCTTACTGGTAATACCGGCGTAAATTATCGGCGTTCCAGGTGCGAGGAAGCGGTTTCCCATCTAGCTCTTCAACTTTGTACGCCCCGTGGTGAAGTACCTCCTTGACACGGTATGGTCCTTCCCATTTCGGTGCCAGCTTGCCCCCCTCTGTTGGCTTTGATACTTCAGCTCTTCGCAGAACGAGATCTCCGAAATGGAACGTCTTGGATCGCACTCGAGCATTGTAGTACTTGGCCGCTCGCTGACGGAATGCTGCCATGCGAAGCTGTGCTTGGTCTCGCAATTCCTCCACCAAATTCAGATCGGCCCTCAGCTGGTTTGAGTTGCTTTCTTCGTGGTATAATTCCATCTAGGGACTGGAACTCCTATCTCCACCGGAATGACCGCCTCGGTCCCAAAGACCAGGTTGAAAGGAGTTTCCCCAGTAGGTGCTCGCGGCGTCGTGTGGTAGGCCCACAGTACACTGGGGAGTTCCTCCACCCAGCGCCCTTTGCAGCTATCTAGCTGAGCTCTGAGTCCTTGGAGGATGATGCGATTGGTCACCTCAGCTGCACCGTTGGTTTGGGGGTACCCCACAGAGGTGAATCGATGATGGATGCCTAGGCCATCGCAGAATTCCCGGAAGGCCATGTTGTCAAACTGTCGGCCGTTGTCAGTAACGAGGGTGTACGGTAGCCCGAACCGGCACACCATAGACTTCCAAAAGAAAGTCCTTATTTTGACCTCGTGATCTTAGTGAGAGCCTCCGCCTCGATCCACTTAGTGAAATGGTCGACGGCCACCACTAGGAACTTGCGTTGTCCGGAGGCTGGAGAGAACGGTCCCAAGATGTCCATGCCCCACTGTGCGAAGGGCCAGGGTGCAGCCAGGGGGGGTCAGCTGGGACACCGGTTGATGTTGAATGTTGGCATGGCGCTGGCAGCTGTCACACCTCTTGACAAGTTTAGATGCATCCTCCTTCATTGTCAGCCAGTAGTACCCCTGCCCTAGGGCTTTGTATGCAAGAGCCCTGCCCCCCAGATGGCTTCCATATATACCTTCATGTATCTCCCGCAAAATATAATTGGCTTCGATGGGACCGACACACCTGAGGACTAGGTATGAGAACGACCTCTGGTAGAGCTTTCCTTCCATTATGAAAAACTTTGGGGCCCGTCTTTTAAGTTTCCTGGCTTCGGCAGGGTCTTTTGGGAGGGTACCCTCGGTAAAGTACCGGACGTAGGCATCCATCCAGGAAGGCTCCTGCTCCACTGGTAGAGTTTCTCTTGATACGTCAATACTCGGGGCTTCTAAGTGCTCCACATAAGCTCTTCCAACATCCCATCGGCTAAGGTGGCAAGACGGGATAAGGCGTCGGCTCTAGCATTCTCCTATCGAGGAATGTAGCTGACGCTAAAGTGAGCCAAGGGAGAAGCCAACGATTGCACCATACTTAAGTAGCGGGACATGATGGGATCCCTTGCTTCATATTCCCTTGTGATTTGGCCAGCGACCAGTTGGGAGTCGGTGAATTCCCTAAGGCGTTTCACCCCAAGCTCTCGAGCTAATCTCATCCCGGACAGCAAAGCTTCATATTCTGCCTGATTATTAGTTGCTGGAAAGAGGAAGCGAAGTGCACACTCGGTTACAACTCCATCCAAGTTGGCCAAGATGAGGCCTGCTCTGCTCCCTTGAGAATTCGACGCCCCGTCTACATGAAGGACCCATTCATCGTCACTGGTTCCGAGAGGCTGAGTGTCTATAGGAGGTTCTTTAGGTTGCTCCTCTCCCCAAGTGCATTCGACCAAAAAATCTGCTAAGACTTGAGACTTCATGGCCGACCGGGGCGAAAAGACAGATCGAATTCTCCCAACTTAAGGGCCCACCTTGCCAGCCGGCCAAAGTATCTGGGCGAGCGAGAACTGTCTTCAGAGGTTGGTCTGTGATCACCGCGATCGGGTGGGCTTGGAAGTATGGCCGCAGATGTTGGGCAAACATGATCAATGCGAAGATAATCTTTTCCATATTTGAGTATCTGGTCTCTGCATCATGGAGCACCTTGCTTGTGTAGTATACTGGCCTTTGCATGCCATTGGTGTCCACGCGGACTAGCACAAAACTAACGGCTTCAGGAGAGGCCGCGAGGTATAGAAGGAGTTCTTCTCCACCTGTTGGCTTGGCTAGCAGCGGCGGGGTAGATAAGAATTCCTTTAACCCCTCGAACGCCTCTTGACATTCTTTCGTCCATTCGAATTCATTGACCTTGCGGAGCGCTTTGAAGAAAGGTAGGCACCTCTCAGCAGACTTGGACAGGAAGCAACTTAAGGTGGCCACCCTTCCCGTCAGGCGCTGTATTTCCTTCTTGTTGGCGGGAGGCCTCATGTCCAAGATGGCTTGTACTTTGTCCGGTTTAGCCTCGATCCCCCGCCGGGTTATCATGAAACCCAAGAACTTTCCGGCTGTCACCCCAAATGCACACTTGCGTGGGTTTAGCTTCATCTGGTACCGACGAAGGTTGTCAAAAGTCTCTATTAGGTCCGCAATATGGTCAGTGGTGTGGACGCTTTTTGTCAACATGTCATCCACGTACACTTCCATGTTGCGTCCTATCTGGCCTTCGAAGACCTTGTTCATCAGCCTTTGGTAGGTGGCTCCCGTGTTCTTTAGCCCGAAAGGCATTACCCTGTAGCAGTATAACCCCTTCTCAGTTATGAAGGAGGTAGCTTCTTCATCCGCCAGATTCATTCGGATCTGGTTGTATCCGAAGAAAGCATCCATGAAGCTAAGGACCTCATGGCCGGATGTAGCGTCCACCAGTTGATCGATCCGGGGCAGGGGAAAGCTGTCCTTAGGGCATGCCTTGTTGAGATCGGTAAAATCCACGCACATTCTCCAACTCCCGTTGGTCTGCGGACTAACACCACATTGGCCAACCATTCGGGGTAATGAACCTCCCGAATATGGCCTGCAGCCATTAACTTGCGAACTTCTTCGCCGATAGCTTTCTGCCTATCTGGAGCGAAGTTTCTTTTTTTCTATCGGATCGGCCGACACTCTGGCCTGAGGTTGAGCCGATGGGTGATCACTTCTTCGGGATGGCCGGCATGTCTAAGGACGACCATGCAAAGACGTCGGTGTTGGCACGCAGGAAAGTAAGAAGTTGACCACGTGCCTCTTCTGGAAGCAACGCCCCCACCTGAACAGTCTTTGCCGAGTCATCACCCAAGGGGAGGGTCAGAAGGTGCTCGGCTGGCTCTCCCCTCCTTCCCAGCTCCCAAGGATCGAGCGGCTCAGAGGCTATTGCCGACGCCGCTTCCAGCGGGCTGGGAGACAAATGATAGCAGAGCGGTGGCAGGCTTTGCTCCCCTTTAATCTCTCCAACTCCTTCGTCGGTGGGGAACCTTACCAATAATCTCTTAGTGGAGATTACGGCATCTAGCAGATTCAACCCTGGTCTCCTCAAGATAGCATTATAAGCCAGTGGGACCCGGACCACCAAGAAATTTATAACCATGGTGCTCTAACATGGAGGGGTTCCAGCTATGACTGGGAGGGCAATCTCCCCCTCAACGCTCACCAAGTCTCCAGTGAAGCCCATTAGAGGCGTGGCAACAGGTCAAAGTGAAGACTTCGACAGATTCATCCGAACAAAAGCTCGTAGCTCAAAACATCCACCGAACTTCCACTATCAATTAAAATTCTTTTTACAGGGTGTTTGGCTATAGTCATGGACACAACGACACTGTCGTCATGCTTATTAACTACCCCATCTAAATCCTTTCCAAAGAAAGGAATTACAGAATCTATTCCCTCTCGCTACCTCTTTGAACCGCCACCCGCCCCCTAGGAAATCATAGCTATGGTCTTTTCTGTTGGAGCATTGTCCACACTAGCCGGACGAATCGGAGGCGCCGATGGGCCCGAAGTGGGAAGGTTTCCCCTTCGGACGAATTTGCCCAGGTGGCCCTGCTGAACCAGCTCCTCAATGGCCTTTTTCAGATGGCGGCAATCCTCGATGTCATGACCATAGTCTCTGTGGTACCGGCAGTAAAACTTCTTGTTGCGGGGGACCCCAGACTTCAAGGGAGCCGGACGCTTGAAATAAGGTTCCTCCTCGATCTCCAGTAGGATATGAGATATGGGAGCCATGAGGGGAGTAAATTGCTCCTTAGGAACAAGCATCTGTGGTCGGCGATCTGAGCGGTGAGGAGGCTCAGGCTTCCGAGGTTGTGCACTAGCATGATCAGTAGGTGGTGGTTTCTTACCGGTGTTCTTGTCAACTTCCCTCCTAGAAGAATCCGCCTTGTCGGTGCAGATGTGCTTCTGTGCTCGGCTTAAAAGCTCAGCATAAGAACTCGGAGGCTTATTGTCCAGAGAATAAGCAAACCTGGATGGGCAAAGTCCTCGTTTTAATGCCAAAGTGGCTACGGAGTCTTCCAGGTTGTACACCTCCAACGCTGCTTCCTTAAATCGAGCGACAAAATCCTTCAAGGTCACGCCACTCCTCTGCTGGACAGCAAAGAGGCTATCAGCCACTCGTGGGATCTTTCGACAGGCATCAAAGTGGGCCAGGAAAGATCGCTCGAGTTGCCGAAACGAATTGATGCTGCGTGGAGGCAGGCGGGAGTACCACGCGCGTGCCGCCTTGCGAAGGGTGGCCGGAAAGGCGACGCATAAAAGGGAGTCCGTCGCTCCCTGGACCTGCATGAGGACCTTGTAGCTTTCCAGGTGGTCCAGGGGGTCCATCGTTCCATCGTATGGATCCAGTTGGGGGAGACGGAACCGGGGCGGGACCAGTTCCTTCATGATATGCCGGGAAAGTGGGGGGCGACGCTCATAATCCGTCCCGTGAGGATCAGCGATTCGGCGGCTAAGCTCCTCCAACCGTCGATGATACTCGTCGAGCCTTTGCTCGGCCCGACGGGTAGTTTTCCTGAGGGTGCCATCTCGAGACGAATCGGCAGAAGAAGCCGAAGAAGATTGCCGGCGTAAGGAACGCACCCGTCTGGACTCTCTCTCCTTCGGTCGGTGGTGGGAATGACCGGAGCGATGAGAGGGGGACCGCCGTCGCTTCAAGGCCCCTCGGTAATGAGGTTCGGGGGGTGAGCGGTGGGAGACCTCAGGTGGGGTCCTGCCTTGGTGAGACTGGACTGTCCCCCGCACCCCTTCATCAGGCGCAGGGGTTGAGGTGCAGCAGCCAAACAATGCTCTTGCAGTCCTCGTACCATTGTCATCAGGTCCTGGAC
Organism: Calamus simplicifolius; assembly: GCA_900491605.1. Lineage (NCBI taxonomy): Eukaryota > Viridiplantae > Streptophyta > Magnoliopsida > Arecales > Arecaceae > Calamus > Calamus simplicifolius. Next base: position 691,989 of record UESW01004760.1, on the reverse strand, counting down.
CTGGTGAGCCAGAACCTCGAGCCGGTCAGGCTGGCTTATCTGCGCAGGGGGCGAAACATGGAGGTTGGCCTCCGATTGCTCAGCCCGTGGAATGCGCTCCACGGCTTGACTGGAGGAAGCCTCATGTGCTCGTGTAGTCACCATCGTTTCCCTTGCAGAATTGGTGGGGTCATAGGGAGAACTTTTTGTCTTCCTCTATGCGAACTGGCCCCCCTACCTGGCGCGCCAATCTGTTGCTTCCAAATCACTTGCGACGAGCGCCGGGTGAGCTGAGATCTCCGCAGGTCTTCAAGAATGCAGAGAGGTCACCGTCTTCCTTCTAGAGCCTACAAAAAGTTCCGGACCGGTGGTTCGGTGGGGACCCTCCGACGCCCAAATCAGTGGTTTGAAGAACAGGAATGTTGTATATGAGTAGAGCTTGAGAGAGAGAGAGAGAGGGATCCCCTCGCATTGAGCTTGGGTCCTCTTTTTATACCTGTCTAGGGGTCCCGTTTACCTCGTTCCGTTGGAACCGTCAAATCTTCCTCGTTGGGATAAGTTTCTCTGAATGGCAAGTGGTTAAGCCGTTGCTGGATGAGGGCCGCTTGTAGCGGTAACTGCTGAACGAGCAAACACTTGCCCATGATTTCAGCGAGTGAGGTACATGGCAATAGACCTCGAATCACGGGATCTGTTGTATGAGATGGGTCATTGTGCATGCGAAAAAGGCGTCTTATAAACGCATAAATAATTATCATTAAACCTATTAATTAATAATTAACGTACCTATTATTATTTAATATTTTAATAATTTATATAATATTTTAGGTAAAACCTTATCAATTTGAAGAGCATGATTTTAGGAATTTAATGACGCAAACGGCACCCAAATCGGATTTAAGATGAGCCCGAAATTATTTTTTCATTGATTTATCTGTTTTAGCACATTTTTAAAGTGAAGTCGGCAAACCGCACGATTCTTCTCCGATTCCATTCTAACCATTTCCTCCACCAATTAAGGAATGGATTAGATTGAAAGTTATCAAATCGAGAGAATTAAATTCCTTTAGAAGGAATTTAAATTTTATTGATTATTTATCCAGATTTCCTTTGTTATTTTCATTGCTTCCGCTACGTCTTTCTTTTTGGAAACAGATTCCTCGCCGCGTCAAGGCCGCGTCCGGGACCTCTACAAATAGCAGGGAGAGCAGCTATTAGAGCGGTCCAAGGAAGCCATCCATCCAACGCGCTGCATCTGGGAGATCCGCCGTTCGTGAGCTCTGTTCCGTCCATGCCCGTGAGCTCTGTTTCGTGGCATCTGTGAGAAGTCCGTGGGTTCATTCTCTGTTCGTGGGTTTCGTGGAGTGGGTTCATTCTCTGTTCGTGGGTTTCATGGAGTCCTGTGTTTCATGCGCTGCATCCGTGGTTTGACGTCTGTGAAGGAAGAAAGACAGCACCCGGTTCAGCCTGTCTCCAAACCTGTTCATCCCATATTTGGTTTGGTGTAGGAAGAATTTGTTGCTCTTTTATTGCTATTAGAAATTAAAACTCTTTTATTTTAGATTTTAATATGCACTCTTGGATGTTATTGAAATAAAGTTTTATGCATATTTAATTATTATTAAATTCTATTTAAGTGAAAATAATTTAGACTGATTTATTCTTAAAAGGAACGGGCCATGATCTACGGGTACGAGCCATGCTCTAATAAGATAAACTATATCTTATTATTTTGCACTATTAATTATCTACTTAGTTATCTATTTAGTTAAATTTATAAAATTATTTCAAGATAATCGCTAAAGTTCCTGTGGAATCGATCCCTTACTCTCGCTATCTTAATAGTGAAATTAAGGTGTTTAAATCATTGCGCTACGACACGCATCAGATTTTTGGCACCGTTGCTGGGGACTTAAGTGTGTTATTTTGAAAAAAAAATTAAAAAAAATAATAAAAAAATTTAATTAATTAATTTTCTCTTAATTTTTGAATAGTTATTACCTTTATTTTATTTCTTTAATTGTTAGAATTGCATATTTCTTTTTAACATTAAAAAAATTATTACTTTCCTTTTTGCCACAAATCCAATTTTAACTTAATCAAATTTTCCTTTTAATTAACTTACCTTAAAAAAACCCTAAAAGAAAACCGACATCTTCCATAAAATATAATTAATTTAAGGAAACAAAAAAATTATAAAAATAAAAATAAAATATATAATAAAATAATTATTTTATAGATTGACTTAGGTGAATTTATTTTCTACAAAACTCAAAATTTTTCCATTGACATCTCATAATTTATTAGGAAATTAGAAACTTAATTACAAAAATTAAAGAAAAAAATAAATAAAAAAAAAAAAAAACTATTTGCTTTAGAGTCATTGGTAGGGTGTATGCTTGGTCGCGATCGTTGCAACCCAACCTTATACCCTTAGATCCTGAGATAGAAAGAACTATTAGAGCAAACAGACTCAGAATTATGGATCCTAATAACGAAAATAATCAACCACGACAGTTGAAAGAGTATTTCACTCCTTCAAGGTATACCTACTCTCCCTGCATTCAAGTGCCTCCAGTAGAGGCTGCCCAATATGAAATTAAGTCAAGTGTAATCCAAATGTTACCATCTTTCTATGGACTTACAAATGAGGATCCCTACAAACACTTAGATGAATTCTTGGAAATTTGCTCAACTGTCAAGATTCAAAATTTCTCTGATGATGCACTTAGGCTTAAGTTATTCCCTTTTTCCCTAAAAGATAAAGCCAAGTATTGGTTAAATTCATTAGACACTGTTATAATTTCAACTTGGGATCATCTTCAGAGAGAATTTCTTAAGAAATATTTTCCTATAGGAAAAACGAATCAAATTAGAAAAGCCATAACAAGTTTTTCCCAGACAGATGGAGAAATGTTCCATGAGACATGGGAGAGATTCAAAGAACTATTAGAAAATGTCCACATCATGCTATACCCAAATGGCAACTGGTTCAGTGCTTTTATGATGGTTATCAGAAAAGCATAGGCAAATGGTTGATGCTTCATGTGGTGGGACATTTATGTTAAAAAATGAACATGAGGCTTGGCAACTCTTTGAGACATTGAGTGAGAATTCATTACATCATATGTCAGTTGCTCGTCGAGACCCTCCCGTAGAACCTAAAAGAGGTGGAATATATGAAATAGGTCATTCTACAGATATCTATACTAAGGTAGATGAATTATCCCATAAACTTGATCGGATTCTACAAGTTGGAAACATCTCTTCCCCATCTACTCAATTACATGAGGTCTGCATAATTTGTTCGAGTCCAACCCATTCTATAGGTGAATGTCCAGCTGCATACCAATTTCCTGAACTTGTTCAAGAGCAAGCCCACCAAGCCCAAACCCGATTAGCTCCTAGAACAGGAAATGATCCATTTTCAAATACTTACAATCCTGGCTGGCGAAATCATCCAAATTTTTCTTGGAAACCTCAACCTGTAGTCAATTCATCGATCAGACCTAATTATCAAGAAACCAATTTTAGAAGCATGCCATATTCACAATATCCAAACATCCCACAACCTCCACCGAATAATCAGCCTACTTTTGAAGACAAAGTGTTACAAGCATTGAAAGGGCTAGAAATGAATACTCAAATCCTTCACTCCCACACACAATCTATTGCAAAACTAGAAACTCAGATAGGTCAATTAGCCACAGCATTCAGTAGAAGGGAGGAGGGTAAGTTACCTAGTCAGCCTATCGATAACCCAAAAGGACAATTCATGGCTGAAGGTTCCAATAGTCCTGACAAATTCCCAGAACATGCTAAATCAGTCATGACTCTCAGAAGTGGAAAAACATTGAACCCACCTGAACCAACCCAGAAATTAGAAGTGGCTAAACCAGAAGAGAGAAGAAATGAAAAAGAAAAGGAATTCAATGATCAAGCAATCATACCTAAAGCCCCATTCCCTAGTGCTTTAGAATCTCCTTTGCCTTCAGATAAGAAGAATATAAAAATGAATGAGATGCTTGAGTTATTTAAGCAAGTCCAAATAAACTTACCTCTTCTCGATGCTATCAAGCAAGTTCCAGCTTATGCCAAATTTTTGAAGGATCTATGCACACAAAAACGGAAAGCCAAGATAAATACCAAAAAAGATACATTTGACTGAGCAAGTCAGCTCAGTTGTTCAGCAAATAACCCCACCCAAACTAAAAGATCCTGGTACCCCGATTATATCATGTGTCATAGGAAACTTCACAATCAAGAAAGCATTATTAGATTTGGGTGCGAGTGTAAACCTTCTCCCAAGTTCAGTATATGAATTATTCGGATTTGGAGAGTTGAAACCCACGACAGTAACACTACAATTGGCAGATAGATCAGTCAAAGAACCTCGTGGAATATTGGAAGATGTATTAGTAAAGGTGGATGAATTCTATTTTCCTGTCGACTTCCTTGTGTTAGATATGGAATCTAGCGGTAATCCTAACCAAATTCCCATCATCCTTGGAAGACCTTTTCTAGCTACTGCTAATGCATGCATAAATTGTAGAACAGGTGTGATGGATGTATCTTTTGGAAACAAGAAGATGAGATTAAATATTTTTAATGCTTTCCCAAGGACCACCTGTGTATGATTTAAATGAAGTAAACATGATAGAGGAAGTAGTAGATAAGAAATTCCAAAGTTTGATTGATTCGGATCCTTTACAAACATGTCTTACACATTTTGGAATAGATGACTTTGATATTGATGAGTATACCAAAGAGATAAACATGTTATTAGAACCACCTAAGATCGACACCATCCCGCCTTGGACTATAAAATATGAACCACTTCCAACTAAACCAAGTCCTTTAATACCATCCTTGGAAGAACCACCCCAACTAGAATTGAAACCTCTTCCAGATGACTTAAAATATTCATTCCTTGGACCCAATGATACCCTTCCAGTAATCATTGCATCTACCCTAACCTCTGAGCAAGAAGATAAATTGGTAGATGTACTTAAAGAACATAAAGAGGCAATTGGATGGACAATAGCTGATATTAAGGGAATTGACCCTTCCGTTTGCATGCACCATATTCATAGTGAAATGAAGCCAAACCACATAGAGACATGCAACGAAGGCTAAATCCAAACATGAGGGATGTTGTTAAGAAGGAAGTAGTAAAATGGCTTGATGCTGGTATTATTTATCCAATTTCAGATAGCCAATGGGTCAGTCCAATCCAAGTAGTACCTAAAAAATCGGTATTACCGTGATTAAAAATGAAAAGGGCGAATCAATTCCTACTCGCACATCAACTAGTTGGAGAGTGTGTATAGATTATCGAAAGTTGAATGCCGTGACTAGGAAAGACCACTTTCCTTTGCCTTTTATCGATCAAATTCTAGAACGGCTAGCGGGACAAAGTTTCTTTTGTTTCTTAGATGGATATTCAGGATACAATCAAGTCCCAGTATTTCCTGCAGATCAAGAAAAGACCACCTTCACTTGTCCCTTTGGAACATTTGCCTTTAGACGTATGCCGTTTGGTCTTTGTAATGCACCAGCCACGTTTCAACGATGTATGTTGGCCATATTTTCTGATATGATTGGTCAATTTTTGGAAGTATTTATGGATGATTTTTCAGTCTTTGGTGCATCATTTGATAGCTGCCTCGAGAACTTGACTAAGGTACTGAAACGATGTATGGAAATGAATTTAGTCCTAAGTTGGGAGAAGAGCCATTTTATGGTTCGTGAGGGAATTGTGCTTGGACACATTGTTTCAGAGAGAGGTATTGAGGTTGATAAAGCCAAGGTTGAATTGATCTCAAATCTACCACCCCCAACCTCAGTTAAACAAGTACGATCTTTCCTTGGTCATGCTGGTTTTTATAGACGTTTCATCAAAGATTTCAGTAAAATTTCTCGACCATTGTGTAATTTGTTGACCAAGGATAGTTCTTTTAATTTTGATAAAGATTGTCTAACAGCCTATAACATCCTTCGAACTGCTTTGACCACTGCACCAATTATCAAGCCCCCAGATTGGACCATACCTTTCAAATCATGTGTGATGCTTCTGATTATGCTGTAGGGGCAGTTCTAGGACAGAAACTCAATCGAGAACCCCATGTAATTTATTATGCTAGCAAAACTCTTTCAGATGCACAAATGAACTATACTACCACTGAAAAAGAATTACTAGCAGTTGTGTTTGCCCTAGAAAAGTTTAGATCATATCTGTTAGGGTCTAAGGTTTTAGTTTATTCAGATCATGCAGCGTTGAGGCATCTTATATCAAAAAAGGATACAAAACCCAGACTGATTAGATGGATCCTTCTACTACAAGAATTTGATCTAGAAATCTTAGATAAGAAGGGTTCTGAAAATATGGTAGCAGATCATATCTCTAGGATCTCAGTGGAATACAATAAAGAAATAATCAGAGATAAGTTCCCTGATGAGCAATATTCTCAATTTCCCATAGCAGTCTTCCCTGGTTTGCCCACATTGTGAATTATTTGGCAACAGGAAAAGTACCTTCCCACTGGACAAAACAAGAAAAAGATAGATTTTTCTCACAAATCAAATATTACTTTTGGGAAGACCCTGAATTATTTAAGTACTGTTCATCAGGTGATTAGGCGATGTGTCCCGAGAGTGAATTCAAAAGTATACTTAACTTCTGTCATTCTCTTGCCTGTGGAGGACATTTTAGTGGAAAGAAAACTGCAGCAAAGGTACTGCAAAGTGGGTTTTATTGGCCAACTCTTTTTAAAGATGCACATGAATTTAGCCGTAATTGTCTCCAATGTCAACAAACAGGAAATATATCTCGAAAAGACATGATGCCCCTAAACCCTATCTTGGTTGTAGAAATTTTTGATGTATGGGGTATTGATTTTATGGGCCCATTTCCTTCCTCTTTTGGATTTGAATACATTCTAGTGGCAGTTGATTATGTGTCAAAATGGATTGAAGCCATGGCAACTCGAACCAATGACCATAAAGTTGTAATCAAGTTTATTCAGCATAATATCCTTAGTCGTTTTGGATGCCCAAGGGCTATAATTAGTGATGGGGGTACACATTTCACGAATAGACACTTTGAAGGATTAATGAACAAATATGGAATTACTCATAAGGTAGCTACACCTTATCATCCCCAAACTAGTGGCCAAGTTGAAATATCAAATAGAGAAATTAAAAATATCCTTGAGAAAACGGTGAGACCTGATAGGAAAGATTGGTCAGAACGTTTGGATGATGCATTATGGGCTTATCGTACTGCATTTAAAACTCCCATAGGAATGTCTCCTTACAGGCTCGTATTTGGAAAAGCCTGTCATTTACCTGTAGAATTAGAACACCGTGCATTTTGGGCCATCAAGCAATTTAATTATGATATGAAAAATGCAGGTGTCAATAGAAAACTCCAATTGAATGAGTTAGAAGAGCTACGAAATGAGGCATATGAGAGCTCAAAAATTTATAAAGAACGAACCAAGGCATATCATGACAAATTTATTAGTAGAAAAATTTTTGAACCAAATCAAAAAGTATGGCTTTACAATTCAAGATTACACCTTTTCCCTGGAAAACTTCGTTCACGATGGAATGGACCTTTTATAGTAACTCAAGTATTTCCCATGGAGCTGTAGAGCTTAAAGACCCCAAGCAAGGAAATACATTCAAAGTAAATGGCCAACGTTTGAAACCATATATAGAAGAAATTAATGATGGAGAAATTGTTGAATCAATTGATCTTGTGAACCCAACACTATCATAATAAGTAGCACAGTCTGGCTGAAGACTTTAAACTTAGCGCTCTTGGGAGGCAACCCAGTTTATTAGTTATTTTTAACTTTCTGTTCTTTTAGTGTGTTCTTTTAGTATGACCAGAGAAGAGCAACAGAAGCAGATTGAAAGAAGATGGCAACAATGAAACTTCCAACCTTCAAATACTCTACCAGGTAGTATCTTTCCTTGAATTAATTAATTTTTCTTCCATTAGGGACAATGGAAATTAAGTTGGGGGGAGGAAAAAAATAAATAAATCCTCGAGTAAAACTATAATAAGATGTGTCTCGATTTGAAGTTAATCAAGCAGTCTATTAATGAATTAATGTTAGATTATTATTATTTATTATTATGAAATACTGAGGAATAAATTATTAAGAAAACCTAATAAAAGGTAGGGTTTAGCCCAGAATAATTTTTAGAATAATTTCAGACCCTCCTGACCACTGATCTTAATAGTACAATCTACTTAATAAGGGTATGGGTGAAAATGTTATTCAAAAAAAAAAAAATCTCTCTTAAAGTTAATAGATTAGGTTCTTAGCATTTTTCACTGAGTAACCGGGCCCCGTCACCTAAGAAAGTGATGTTGTTCGCGTAAAAAGGTGGGAATGTAAAAGAACCTAAATAAAGTTAGTCCTACCTAAAGCCTTTTTAACTCGAGTAAGTAAGTCCAAGGGGTATTTTATACCTAATGCCCTAAAACCAATTGGTTTGGGAGCCATTGGCCTAAAGCTCGCTACAAGGGTTAATTAGAAAGCAAGGGGTTAGGACATTGCACTGACTTTACATATAAATAAATAAATAAAGAACCAAAGTACAAAAGACATTACACCCAACCCAAATTAAGTTAGAAGACTTAATTAGAGAAGTGGAAAGTTGGTGAAGAAAGACTTCTATAAATTCTTATGGACTACACTTTATCACTAAAAAAAAAAACTTAATAATCCAATGAAGTACTCCCTTATGATCTTTAAAAAAAAAAAGAATTGTAAGATAACTATCAATTCTTGGATTAGCTTGGTACATATTTCTAAATTTCTTATTTGCTCGAGGATGAGTAAGATTCAAGTTGGGGAGTGATAAACGCATAAATAATTATCATTAAACCTATTAATTAATAATTTAACGTACATATTATTTTAATTTTTAATATTTTATAATATTTTATTTATATATTTTAGGTAAAACCTTATCAATTTGAAGAGCGCGATTTTAGGAATTTAATGATGCAAACGGCACCCAAATCGGATTTAAGATGAGCTCGAAATTGATTTTTCATTGATTTATCTGTTTTAGCACGGATTTTAAAGTGAAGTCGGCAAACCAAGTGCCGACTTCATTGTTATTTCAGCCACTTCCCTGCTTCCGCACGATTCTTTTTCGATTCCATTCTAACCATTTCCTCTACCAATTAAGGAATAGATTAGATTGAAAGTTATCAAATTGAGAGAATTAAATTCCTTTAGAAGGAATTTGAATTTTATTGATTATTTATCTAGATTTCCTTTGTTATTTTCATTGCTTCCGCTGCGTCTCTCTGTTGGAAACAGATTCCTCGCCGCGTCAAGGCCGCGTTCGGGACCTCTACAAATAGTAGGGAGAGCAGCCATTAGAGCGGTCCAAGGAAGCCATCCATCCAGCGCGCTGCATCTGGGAGATCCGCCGTTCGTGAGCTCTGTTCCGTCCATGCCCGTGAGCTCTGTTCCGTGGCATCTGTGAGAAGTCTGTGGGTTCATTCTCTGTTCGTGGGTTTCATGGAGTGGATTCATTCTCTATTCGTGGGTTTCGTGGAGTCCTATGTTTCATGCGCTGCGTCCGTGGTTTGGCGTCTGTGAAGGAAGAAAGACAGCACCCGGTTCAGCCTGTCTCCAAACCTGTTCATCCCATATTTGGTTTGGTGTAGGAAGAATTTGTTGCTCTCTTATTGCTATTAGAAATTAAAACTCTTTTATTTTAGATTTTAATATGCACTCTTGGATGTTATTGAAATAAAAGTTTTATGCATATTTAATTATTATTAAATTCTATTTAAGTGAAAATAATTTAGACTGATTTATTCTTAAAAGGGACGGGCCGTGATCTACGGGTACGAGCCGTGCTCTAATAAGATAAACCATATCTTATTATTTACACTATTAATTATCTACTTAGTTATCTATTTAGTTAAATTTATAAAATTATTTCAAGATAATCGCTAAAGTCCCTGTGGAATCGATTCCCTTACTCTCGCTATCCTAATAGTGAAATTAAGGTGTTTAAATCGTTACGCTACGACATGCATCAGCGTCGAGTTAGGACCGAAGCTGTTGTTGGAGGCCGGCGCTGGAGGCCAACGTTGGAGGCCGACGCTGGAGGCCGGAGCCAAAGGCCAGCGCGCTGAAGGCTATTGCTGGAGGCCGACGCTGGAGGCCGGTGCTGGAGGCCGAAGCCAAAGGCCAGTGCTGGAGGCCATTGCTGGAGGCCGACGCTGGAGGCCGGCGCTGAAAGCCAGAGCCAGAGGCCAGCGCTGGAGGCCGACACTGGAGGCCGACGCTGGAGGCCGGCGCTGGAGGCCGGAGCCAAAGGCCGGCACTGGAGTTCTATTTCTGGGTTTTATTATCACATCATTATTTTTGAAAATCGTGCAAAAGATAATATCACCAGAGGAATCGGCCAGCCGTATCATTGGGTATAGAGGTTTCTGAATTTGAAAAGGTTAGGGCAAATCAATTACCCTTGGAGCTTAGGCTACTTCATAATATATGTAGTAGGATTTTATTCCCTAAGACTGGCCGATTTGAGTATGTCTCGGAGCGAGACATTATGGTGATGGACAGTGTTTTGATAGGTCAGCCTATTAACCTTGCTGCAATGATGATTTTCTACATGGCCGAGGCTGGAGGAAAAAGGAGATCTTCACTGCCCTATGGTATGATTCTAACTATGGTCTTCAGGAGCCAAGGAATTATGATTTCTGACAGTGAGCCTTCAAAGAACCTTAGGCATACTGATTATTATAGTTTGGCTACTGTGCACTGGATGGGCTTTGTTAAGATTAATGGACAATGGGAAAGGAAAGGCATCTGGATGAGAGAGCCCCTGAGCTTAGATCTTCTGCACCATCTAAGGCTGGTCCTTCTGCGAGGCATCCTTCTCGAGAGCCCAGCAGATCTGCTCCTGCTCCTGCTCCTGCTCCAGTTCCTGTTTAGCTACCTATGTCTTCTATCGGATTTTCTGATGTTTAGATAGAGCAACTCAAGAGTTTATTTGCTACTCAAAAGGAAGAAATGAAGACAGAGTTTGATAGTCAGTTTATGAATTTGAAAGAGACCCTTTACTCTTTGGATTATCGCATTAGTAAGATTGAATCCACTCTTGGTTCCTCTGCTGAATCCTTAAAGACTGATCTCAAGCACATATTTGAAGAACTTAAGGATATTTGTGGAGACTCAGAAACCTACTCCAAATGCAATGCTGAGTTTCAGGATAAGATTATGACTGCATGTGCATTTGTTGATAGAAGATTAAAAGAATTTGTAGGGACTCAGAGTGAAGGGATGGGAAGAATTTTAGAATATTTACAAAGGATTATTAGAACTAATATGTGATTATCATGTAATGAAGTATAGGTTTTTGATTCAATGAAGTATATGTTGTTGTTTGATGTTTTATCTTGAAATTTAATGTAATGATGTATAGTTTGATGTTTGACAAAGTTCAATTTCATTATGTAATGCTTGACTCTTATCAGATACTTAATGAATATCTTTTGATCATTGAAAAATTATTTGATCTATCAATTTTGTCATTTTACTTAACTCTTCTTGATCTTTTTGTTGATTACAAAAAGGGGGAGAGTTATGTAGTTATGTCGTATATGCATTGAATGTAAAATCCTAATCATATATGCATTGTAAAACAAAAAGAGAAACATTGGTTTAAATAAGCATAGTTAAAATTGATATATCTACCTTTTTGGTGTCAAACACTATATTTTCAGCTAAAAGGAAGCACAATTGTTAAATTGAACTTTATAGGGGAGCTACCTTATTCAGGGGGAGCTTACCTGTGAGGATCACATATTTGAAATTTTGATTTGAGAACTCTATTGTTTACTCATGCATATACTCAATGTTTTTATAATCATCAAAAAGGGGAGATTGTTGACCCAATTATTGATTTTGATGATTAATAAAAGATTTGAGTATATTCATTTTATTACTAATAGATTTAACAAGTGTTTCAGGGCTTAAAAATCTTTGATCAATCAAAAGACATAAAGAAACATGTTTTGAATCAATTGCCAAAAGAAAGTTTCAAAATTCAGAGCCTGGAGTCGACACCTAGGAGATCCGGAGCCGCCCCATGGCCAATCAAATGTCTTTCTGATTTTTGGCACGGTCCGGAGCCGACACCCAGAGTTTTGGAGCCGACACCCAAAGTTTCGGAGTCGACACTTACAGTGTTTGGAGCCGACTCCGATGCGGGAACAGAACGCGTGTTTTTTGATTACTCTGGAGCCGACACTTACAGTCTTTCGGAGCTGACTCCCGAATGTGGCGAGTCGACACTCAACTTTTTCGGAGTCGACTCCTCAACGAACTCTCTACTTTCTATTTTGGATAACCAACTTGGAGCCGACTCCGACTCCAACCTGTCAGGAACGGATTTTTAAAATGCCAGATCAGCTCAAACGGTAATATTTTCGTTTCACCTAACTTCTAACGATATATTTTGTATGGACAAACTTTCCAGGTACATTCCAACGGCTAGTTTCTCACCAAAACATGGATTAAGAGAAATCTATAAAAGGGGGAGAACGCTCGTTTGAAAAAAAAAATAGAGTGAAAACAAATCAAAAATCCGAGAAGTCTTGAGCTTGAAATCAAAGAGAAAAGAGTCCAAGTTCAAATCTATCTACTCCAAAAAAGCTCAAAGAGAAATCCAAGGCATTCAAAATCAAAAATCGAAGGATTTCCTAAAAAGAAGAAAAAGAAGTCAAAAGCCCTGTTCTGTGATTTTTCAACTTCTCATCTGCAACATTTGCAAAGAATCCGAGCTGAGGCCTGATTCAACATCTCCAAAGAGAAGAGAAGAAAAGAAGAAAAACTCATATCCAATCTGCTTCAAACAGGCTTTTCTAACCTTGTTCATTTATATTGAATATTTGCTCATTTAAGGAGTTGTTTGTTACTGTAAACACTTTTCTTACTTGTTTTTGCTAATTCAATCAGGGGGATTAATTAGTGGAGGTAGTATACCTCGGGGCAAGCTAGATTAGCTTGTGTTTGGGTTTTGTGCTATGAGCCCGAAAAACCAGCTGGGTTCGTTGTGATTCTGGAAAAAACAACAAGTTCTGAGTTGTGAGCTTGTAAAACAACTCGACTGTAATCAAGAGGATTATAGTGTGGACCCAGTGGATCTTGGGAGTGGACGTAGGTGTTGGATACACCGAACCACTATAAAATCTTTGTGTTTGTCGTGCTTTGATTGTCTCTCTCTCTATCTCTTTGTTTGTGATTAATATTCGCTTTGCACTTAATTTTATTTATCTCAAAGCCAATCGTTTCAAAGGTTAAATTTTTTAAGAACCCAATTCACCCCCCCTCTTGGGTTGCCATCTGGGCCATCAGTTGTGATCGATCCGAGCTATGATTCGAATCGATGATGATCGAACGACTGTTGCGATCCATCCGATCGGCGATGATCCGATGGTTGTGATCGATCCAAGCCATGATCCCGATCGGCGATGATCAATCGGACCATTGCAATCCATTCGATCGACGGCGATCCGATGGTTGCGATCGATCCAAGCCATGATCTCGATCGGCGATGATAGATCCGATTGTTGTGATCCATCCGATCCGCGACGATCCGACGATTGCGATCGATCGAAGCCATGACCCGATCGGCGATGATCGATCGGACTGTTGCATTGCATCCGATCGGAGATGATTCGACGGTTGCGATTGATCTGAGCCATGATCCCGATCGGCGATGATCGATCGGACCGTTGTGATCCATTCGATCGGCGATGATCCAACGGTTGCGATCAATCCGAGCCATGATCCCGATCGGCGATGATCGATCCGACATGTGCGATCGATCTAAGCCATGATCCCGATCGGCGATGATCGATCGAACCATTGCGATCCATTCGATCGGCGACGATCCAACGGTTGCGATCGATCCAAGCCATGATCCCGATCGGCGAGGATTGATCCGATTGTTGCGATCCATCCGATTCCCGATGATCCAACGGTTGCGATCGATCGAAGCCATGATCCCGATCGGCGATGATCGATCGGACCGTTGCGATGCATCCAATCGGAGATGATCCGATGATTGCGATCGAGCCAAGCCATGATCCCGATCGGCGATGATTGATCCGATGGTTGCGATCCATCCGATCGGCGATGATATCCGATGGTTTTGATCGATCCAAGCCATGATCCAGATCGGTGATGATCGAACGACTGTTGTGATCCATCCGATCGATGACGATATCCGACGGTTGCGATCGATCCAAGCCATGATCTCAATCGGCGATGATCGATCCGACGATTGTGATCCATCCAATCGGAGACAATACGACGGTTGCGATCGATCCAAGCCATGATCCCGATCGGCGATGATCGATCTGACGCTTGTGATCCATCCGATCGACGACGATATCCGACGGTTGCGATCAATCCAAGCCATGATCCCGATCGGTGATGATCGATCCGATCGTTGCGATCCTTCCGATCCGACGATCCGATGGTTGCGATTGATCGAAGCCATGATCCCGATCGGCGATTATCGATCGGAATGTTGCGATGATCCGATCGAAGACGATCAGATGGTTGCAATCGATCCGAGCCATGATCCTGATCGCGATGATCGATCGACCGTTGTGATCCATTCGATTGGAGATGATCCGATGGTTGCGATCGATCGGAGCTATGATCCGGATCGGCGATGATCGAACAGACTATTGTGATCCATCTAATCGGCAATGATCCGACGGTTGTGATCGATCCAAGCTATGATCCCGATCGGATGATCGATCAGACCATTGCGATCCATTCGATCGGCAACGATCCGACGTAGCGATCGATCCAAGCCATAATCTCGATCGGCGATAATCGATCCGATCGTTGCGATCCATCCGATCCGCGATGATCCGATGGTTGCGATCGATTGAATCCCTAATCCAAATTGGCGATGATCGATTGGATCGTTGCGATCCATCTGATCGGCGACGATCCAACGGTTGCGATCTATCCAAGCTATGATCCTAATCGGTGATGATCGATCGGATCGTTGTCATGCATCCGATCGGAATGATCCGATGGTTGCAATCGATCGAAGCCATGATCCTGATCTGCAATGATCGATCGGACCATTGCGATGCATCCGATCGGAGACAATCCGATGGTTGCGATCGATCCGAGCCATAATCCGAAATGGCGAGGATAAATCGACTGTTGTGATCCATCCGATCGGCGATGATCCAACAGTTGCGATCAATCCAAGCCATGATCCCGATCGGCAATGATCGATCGGACCATTGTGATCCATTCGATCGATGATGATCCGATGGTTGCGATCGATCCAAGCCATGAACCCGATCGGTGATAATCGATCCGATCATTGCGATCCATCTGATCCGCGACGATCCATTGGTTGCAATCGATTGAAGCTAAGATCCCAATCGGTGATGATCGATCGGACCGTTGCGATGCATCCGATCGGAGACGATCCGACGGTTGCGATCGATCCGAGCCATGATCCTGATCGGCGATGATCGATCGACAATTGCGATCCATCCGATCGGCGATGATATCCGATGATTACGATCGATCTAAGCCATGATCCCGATTGATGATGATCGATCCGACGGTTGCGATCCTTCGATCGGTGATAATATCCGACGGTTGCGATCGATCCAAGCCATGATCTCGATTGGCGATGATCGATCTAACGGTTTCAACCCATCCGATCGGCGACAATACGATGGTTGCGATCGATCCAAGCCATGATTTCCGATCGGCGATGATCGATCTGATCATTGCATCCATCCGATCCGCAACGATCTGACGGTTGCGATCAATCAAAGCCATAATCTTGATCGACGATGATCGATCCGATCATTGCGATCCATCCGATCCGTGATGATCCGACGGTTGCGATTGATCGAAGCCATGATCCCGATCAGCAATGATCGATCGGACCGTTAAGATGCATCCGATCGAAGATGATCCGATGGTTGCGATCGATCCGAGCCATGATCCTAATCGGCGATGATCGATCGAACCGTTGCGATCCATTCGATCGAGACGATCCGAAGGTTGCGATCGATCAGAGCTATGATCGGAATTGGCGATGATCGAATGGACTGTTGCGATCCATCCGATCGGCGATGATTCGACGGTTGCGATCGATCCGAGCCATGATCCCAATCGGCGATGATCGATCGAACTGTTGCGATCCATTCGATAGGCAACGATCCGACGGTTGCGATCGATCTAAGCCATGATCCCGATCGGCGATGATCGATCCGATCGTTGAGATCCATCTGATCCATGACGATCCGACGGTTGCGATCGATCGAAGCCATGATCTTGATCGGCGATGATCGATCGGACCGTTGCGATGCATTCGATCGGAGACGATATGATGGTTGCGATCGATCGGAGCTATGATCTAGATCGGCGATGATCGATCGGACTGTTACGATTCATCCGATCGGCGATGATCGATCGGACCGTTGTGATCCATTCGATCGGCGAGGATTCGATGGTTGCAATGGATCCAAGCCATGATCCCGATCAGGGATGATCGATCCGATCGTTGCAATCCATCCGATTCACGACGATCTGATGGTTGCGATCGATCGAAGCCATGATCTCAATCGGCGATGATTGATCGGACCGTTGCGATGCATCTGATCGGAGATGATCCGACGGTTGCAATCGATCTGAGCCATTATCCCGATCGTCGATGATCAATCCGATGGTTGCAATCCATCCGATCAGCGATGATATCCGATGGTTACGATCGATCCAAGCCATGATCCCGATCGGCGATGATCGATTTGACGGTTGCGATCCATCGGATCGGCGACAATATCGGATGGTTGCGATCGATCCAAGCCATGATCTCGATCGGCGATGATCGATCCAACGGTTGCGATCCATCCGATCCGCGACAATACGACGGTTGCGATCGATCCAAGCCGTGATCCCGATCAGCGATGATCGATCCGACGCTTGCGATCCATCCGATCAGCGATGATATTCGATGGTTGCGATTGATCCAAGCCATGATCCCGATCGGTGATGATCGATCTGATCATTGTGATCCTTTCGATCCGCAACGATCCGATGGTTGCGATAGATCGAAGCCATGATCCCGATCGGCGATAATCGATCGGACCGTTGCGATGATCCGATTGAAGATGATCCGATGGTGGCGATAGATCCAGCCATGATCCTGATCGGCGATGATCGATCGGACCATAGCAATTCATTCGATCGGAGACGATCCAAAGGTTGTGATCGATCGAAGCTATGATCCGGATCGGTGATGATCGAATGGACTGTTGCGATCCATCGATCGGCGACGATCCGATGGTTACGATCGATTCAAGCCATGATCCTGATCGGCGATGATCGATCGGACTGTTGCGATCCATTCGATCGGTGATAATCCAACGTTTACGATCGATCCAAGCCATGATCCCGATCGTTGATGATCGATTCGATCGTTGCGATCCATCCATTCCGCTACGATCCGATGGTTGCGATCGATCGAAGCTGTGATCCCGATCGGCGATGATTGATCGGATTGTTGCGATCCATCCGATCGGCGACGATCCGATGGTTTCGATCGATCCAAGACATGATCCCGATCGATGATGATCGATCGGATCGTTGCTATGAATCCAATCGGAGACGATCCAATGGTTGCGATCTATCCGAGCCATGATCCGGATCGGCGATTATCGATTGAACTATTGCGATCCATCTAATCGGTGACGATCCGACGGTTGCGATCGATCCAAGCCATGATCCCGATCGGCGATGATCGATCGGACCGTTGCGATCCATTTGATCGGCGAAGATCCGATGGTTGCGATCAATCCAAACCATGATCCCAATCGGCGATGATCGATCCGATAGTTGCGATCCATCCGATTCGAGACGATCCGACAGTTGCGATCAATCGAAGCCATGATCCGGATTGGCGATGATCGATCGGACTGTTGCGATCCATCCAATCGGCGACGATCTAACGGTTGCGATCGATCCAAGCCATGATCCTGATCGGCGATGATCGATTGGACCATTGCGATCCATTCGATCGATGATGATCGGACGATTGCGATCAATCCAAGCCATGATCCCGATCGGCAATGATCGGTCCGATCGTTGCGATCCATCCGATCTGCGACTATCTGACGGTTGCGATCGATCAAAGCCATGATCCCGATCGGCAATGATCGATCGGACTGTTGCGATCCATTCGATCGATGACGATCCGACGATTGCGATCGATCCAAGCCATGATCCCAATCGGTGATGATCGATAGGACCGTTGCGATCCATTCGATCGGCGACAATCTGACGGTTGCGATCGATCCAAGCCATGATCCCGATCGACGATGATCGGTCTGATTGTTGCGATCCATCCAATTCACGACAATCCGATGGTTGCAATCGATCGAAGCCATGATCCCGATCGGCGATGATCGATCGGACCGTTGCGATGCATCTAGATGATCCGATGGTTGCGATCGATCCGAGCCATTATCCCGATTGGCGATGATCGATCCGACGGTTGCGATCCATCCGATCGGCGATGTTATCCGACGGTTACGATCGATCCAAGCCATGATCCCGATCGGCGATGATCTATTCGACGGTTGTGATCAATCGGATCGGCAATGATATTCGACGGTTGCGATCAATCCAAGCCATGATCTCGATCGGCGATGATCGATCCGATGGTTGCAATCCATCCGATCGGCGATAATACGACGGTTGCAATCGATCCAAGCCATGATCCCTATCGGCAATGATTGATCCGACGCTTGCGATCCATCCGATCGGCGACGATATCCAAGCCATGATCTTGATCGGCGACAATCGATCGGACCGTTGCGATGCATCCGATCGAAGATGATCCGATGGTTGTGATTGATCCGAGCCATGATCCTGATCGACGATGTTTGATCGGACCATTACGATCTATTCGATCGGGGACGATCCAAAGGTTGCGATCGATCCGAGCTATGATTCGGATCGACGATGAATGAACAGACTATTGCGATCAATCCGATCGGCGATGATCCGACGGTTGCGATCGATCCAAGCCATGATCCCGATCGACAATGATCGATCGGACCGTTG
Organism: Calamus simplicifolius; assembly: GCA_900491605.1. Taxonomy (NCBI): domain Eukaryota; kingdom Viridiplantae; phylum Streptophyta; class Magnoliopsida; order Arecales; family Arecaceae; genus Calamus; species Calamus simplicifolius. The sequence continues at coordinate 672,838 of UESW01004760.1, read as the reverse complement.
CGATCCATTCGATCGGCAGCGATCTGATGGTTGCGATCGATCCAAGCCATGATCACGATCGGCGATGATCGATCCGATTGTTGCAATCCATCCAATCCGCAATGATCCAACGGTTGGGATCGATCGAAGCCATGATCCCGATCGGCGATGATCGATCGGACCGTTGCGATGCATCCGATCGGAGACGATCTGACGGTTGCGATCGATCCGAGCCATGATCTCGATCGGCGATGATCAATTGGACCGTTGTGATCCATTCGATCGACGACGATCCAACGGTTGCGATCAATCAAAGCCATGATCCCGATCGGCGATGATCGATCCGACATGTGCGATCGATCCAAGCCATGATCACGATCGGCGATGATCGATCGACTATTGCGATCCATTCGATCAGCGAAGATCCGATGGTTGCGATCGATCCAAGCCATGATCCCGATCGGCGATGATCGATCCGATCGTTGCGATCCATCCGATCCAAGACGATCCGATGGTTGCGATCAATCGAAGCCATGATCGATCGGCGATGATCGATCGAACATTGCGATCCATCCGATCGGCAATGATCTGACGGTTGCGATCGATCCAAGCCATGATCTAGATCGGTGATGATCGATTGGACCGTTGCGATCCATTCGATCGGTGATGATCCGATGATTGCGATCAATCCAAGCCATGATCCCGATCGGCGACAATCGATCCGATCATTGCGATCCATCCGATCTGCGACGATCCAACGGTTGCGATCGATCCAAGCCATGATCCCGATCGGTGATGATCGATCGGACTATTGCAATCCATCCGATCGGCGACGATCCGATAGGTTGCGATTGATCAAGCCATGATCCCGATCGGCGATGATCGATTGGACCGTTGCGATCCATTCGATCGGCGACGATCCGACGGTTGCGATCGATCTAAGCCATGATCCCGATCGGCGATGATCGATCCGATCGTTGCGATCCATCCGATCCACGACGATCCGACGGTTGCGATCGATCCAAGCCATGATCCGATAGGCGATGATCGATCGGACCGTTGCAATCATCCGATCGAGATGATCCGACGGTTGCGATCGATCCGAGCCATGATCCCGATCGGCGATGATCGATCCGACGGTTGCGATCCATCGATCGGCGATGATATCCAACGGTTGCGATGATCCAAGCCATGATCCCGATCGGCGATGATCGATCCGACGGTTGCGATCCATCCAATCGGCATGATATCCGATGGTTGCGATCGATCCAAGCCATGATCGATCGGCGATCGATCCGATGGTTGCGATCCATCCAATCCATGATGATCCGATGGTTGCGATCGATCCAAGCCATGATCCCGATCGGCGATGATCGATCCGACGGTTGCGATCCATCCGATCGGAGACAATCCGATGGTTGTGATCGATCCAAGCCATGATCCTGATCGGCGATGATCGATCGACCGTTGCGATCCATCGATCGAGACGATCCGACGGTTTGATCGATCTATGATCCATTGGCGATGATCGATGGACTATTGCGATCCATCCGATCGGCGACGATTAGACGGTTGCGATCGATCAAGCCATGATCCCGATCGGCGATGATCGATCGGACCATTGCGATCCATCGATCGGCGACGATCCGACGATTGCGATCGATCCAAGCCATGATCCCGATCGGCGATGATCGATCGATCATTGCGATCCATCCGATCGATCCGACGGTTGCGATCGATCGAAGCCATGATCCGATCGGCGATGATCGATTGGACGTTGCGATCCATCCGATCGGCGATGATCGATGGTTGCGATCGATCCAAGCCATGATCCCGATCGGCGATGATCGATCCGACGGTTGATCCATCCGATCGGTGATGATATCCGATGGTTGCGATCAATCCAAGCCATGATCCGATCGGTGATGATCGATCCGACGTTGCGATCCATCCGATCGGCGATGACGGTTGCGATCGATCCAAGCCATGATCCCGATCGCGATGATCGATCCGACGTTGCGATCCATCCGATCGGTGACGATCCGATGGTTGCGATCGATCCAAGCCATGATCCTGATCGGCGATGATCGATCGACCGTTGCGATCCTTCCGATCGGCGATGATCCGATGGTTGCGATCGATCCAAGCCATGATCCGATCGGCAATGATCGATCGAACCGTTGCAAAATCCGATCGAAGACGATCCGATGGTTGTGATCGATCCAAGCCATGATCCCGATCGGATGATCGATCGACCATTGCGATCATCCGATCGGAGACGATCCGACGGTTGCGATCGATCCGAGCCATGATCCCGATCGGCGATGATCGATCCGACGTTGCGATCCATCCGATCGAGACGATCCGATGGTTGCGATCGATCCAAGCCATGATCGGATCGGCGATGATCGATCGGACAGTTGTGATCCATCCGATCGGCGACGATCCGACGGTTGTGATCGATCCAAGCCATGATCCCGATCGGCGATGATCGATTGGACGTTGCGATCCATCGATCGTGATCCGATTTGATCGATCCAAGCATGATCCCGATCGGCGATGATCGATCCGTTGCGATCCATCCGATCCGACGATCCGATGGTTGCGATCGATCCAAGCCATGATCCCGATCGGCGATGATCGATCGGACCGTTGCGATCCATCCGATCGGAGATGATCCGACGGTTGCGATCGATCCAGCCATGATCCGATCGGCGATGATCGATCCGATCCATCCGATCGGCGATGATATCCGATGTTGCGATCGATCCAAGCCATGATCCCGATCGGCGATGATCGATCCGACGGTTGCGATCCATCCGATCGGCGACGATCCGACGGTTGCGATCGATCCAAGCCATGATCCGATCGGCGATGATCGATCGACGGTTGCGATCCATCCGATCGGCGACGATGGTTGATCGATCCAAGCCATGATCCGATCGGCAATGATCCATCCGATCGGCGACGATCCGATGGTTGCGATCGATCCAAGCCATGATCCCGATCGGCGATGATCGATCCGACTTGCGATCCATCCGATCGGATGATCCAACGGTTGCGATCGATCCAAGCCATGATCCGATCGGCGATGATCGATCCGACCTTGCGATCCATCCGATCGGTCCGATGGTTGCGATCGATCCGAGCCATGATCCGATCGGCGATGATCGATCGGTTGCGATCCATCCGATCGGCGATGATCGACGGTTGCGATCGATCGAAGCCATGATCCGATCGGCGATGATCGATCGACGCGATCCATCCGATCGGCGATGATCCGACCGATCGATCCAAGCCATGATCCGATCGGCGATGATCGATCCGACCGTTGCGATCCATCCGATCGGCGACGATCCGACGGTTGCAATCGATCCAAGCCATGATCCCGATCGGCGATGATCGATCCGATATTGCGATCCATCCGATCCGCGACGATCGAGGTTGCGATCGATCCAAGCCATGATCCCGATCGGTGATGATCGATCGGACCATTGCGATCATCCGATCGATCCGACGGTTGCGATCAATCCAGCCATGATCCCGATCGGCGATGATCGATCGATATTGCGATCCATCCGATCGGCGACGATCTGGTTGCGATCGATCCAAGCCATGATCCAATCGGTGATGATCGATCATTGCGATCCATCCGATCGGTGATGATCCGACGGTTGCGATCGATCCAAGCCATGATCCCGATCGGCGATGATCGATCTGACGTTGCGATCCATCCGATCGGCGATGATCCGACGGTTGCGATCGATCCAAGCCATGATCCCGATCGGCGATGATCGATCGGACCATTGCGATCCATCCGATCGGCGATGATCGATGGTTGCGATCGATCCAAGCCATGATCCGATCGGCGATGATCGATCCGACGTTGCGATCCATCCGATCGGGAATCTGACGGTTGCGATCGATCCAAGCCATGATCCTGATCGGATTGCGATCCATCCGATTGGCAACGATCCGACGGTTGCGATCGATCCAAGCCATGATCCGATCGGCGATGATCAATCCGGGTTGCGATGATCCATGCCATGAGATCGGCGATGATCGATCGATTTGCGATCCATCTGATCAGAATGATATCTGATGGTTGCGATCGATCCAAGCCATGATCCTGATCGGCGATGATCGATCCGATCGTTGCGATCCTTCCGATCGCGATGATCCGACGGTTGCGATTGATCCAAGCCATGATCCCGATCGGCGATGATCGATCCGACCGTTGCGATCCCTTCGAAGATGATCCGATGGTTGCGATCGATCCAAGCCATGATCCCGATCGGCGATGATCGATCGGACCGTTGCGATCCATCCGATCGGAGACGATCCGATGGTTGCGATCGATCCGAAGCCATGATCCGGATCGGTGATGATCGATCGACGTTGCGATCCATCGATCGGCGATGATCCGACGGTTGCGATCAATCCCGATCCATGATCGGCGATGATCGATCGGACTATTGCGATCCATCGATCGGCGAAGATCCGACGGTTGCGATCGATCCAAGCCATGATCCGATCAGCGATAATCGATCCGATCATTGCGATCCATCCAATCCGATAATCCGATGGTTGCGATCGATCGAAGCCATGATCGGATCGACGATGATCGATCGGACCATTGCGATCCATCCGATCGGCGATGATCCGACAATTGCGATCGATCCAAGCCATGATCTGATCGGCGATGATCGATCGACCGTTGCGATCCATCGATCGGCGATGATCCAATGGTTGCGATCGATCCAAGCCATGATCCCGATCGCGATGATCGATCCGATGTTGCGATCCATCCGATCTGCGATGATCCGACGGTTGCGATCGATCCAAGCCATGATCCCGATCGGCGATGATCGATCGGACTATTGCGATCCATCCGATCGGCGACGATCCGATGGTTGCGATCGATCCAAGCCATGATCCTGATCGGCGATGATCGATCGGACCATTGCGATCCATCCGATCGACGATGATCCGACGGTTGCGATCGATCCAAGCCATGATCCCGATCGGCGATGATCGATCCGATCGTTGCGATCCATCCGATCGCGATGATCCGATGGTTGCGATCGATCCAAGCCATGATCCCGATAGGCGATGATCGATCGGACCGTTGCAATCCATCCGATCGGAGATGATCCGACGGTTGCGATCGATCCACCATGATCCGATCGGCGATGATCAATCCGACGGTTGCATCCATCCGATTGGCGATGATCCGACGGTTGCGATCGATCCAAGCCATGATCCCGATCGGCGATGATCGATCGGTTGCGATCCATCCGATCGGACGATGATCCGACGGTTGCGATCGATCCAAGCCATGATATCGATCGACGATGATCGATCCGACGGTTGCGATCCATCTGATCGGCGACAATCAACGATTGCGATCGATCCAAGCCATGATCCCGATCGGCGATGATCGATCCGACGTTGCGATCCATCCGATTGGCAACGATATCCGATGGTTGCGATCGATCCAGGCCATGATCCGATCGGTGATGATCAATCCGATCATTGCGATCCATCCAATCCGCGATGATCGATGGTTGCGATCGATCGAATCCATGATCCCAATCGGCGATGATCAATCGGACCATTGCGATGCATCGATCGGACAATCCGATGGTTGCGATCGATCCGAGCCATGATCCTGATCGGCGATGATCGATCGGACCGTTGCGATCCATTCGATCGAGACGATCCGACGGTTGCGATCGATCCATGATCCCGATCGGCGATGATCGATATTGCGATCCATCTGATCGGCGATGATCGACGGTTGCGATCGATCCAAGCCATGATCCCGATCGGCGATGATCGATCGGACCATTGCGATCCATCGATCGGCGATGATCCGACGATTGCGATCGATCCAAGCCATGATCCCGATCGGCGATGATCGATCCGACATTGCGATCCATCCGATCGCGATCCGATGGTTGCGAACGATCGAACCATGATCCACGATGATCGATGGATCCGATCCATCCGATCGGCGATGATATCCGATGGTTACGATAGAACCAAGCCATGATCCCGATCGGCGATGATCGATCTGACGGTTCCGATCCATCCAATCGGTGATGATCCGACGGTTGCGATCGATCCAAGCCATGATCCGATCGGCGATGATCGATCCGATGGTTGCGATCCATCCGATCGATGATAATACGGTTGCGATCGATCCAAGCCATGATCCCGATCGCGATGATCGATCCGACGCTTGCGATCCATCCGATCGGCGATGATCCGACGGTTGCGATCGATCCAAGCCATGATCCGATCGGCGATGATCGATCCGACGTTGCGATCCATTCGATCGCGACGATCGACGGTTGCGATCGATCGAAGCCATGATCCCGATCGGCAATGATCGATCGAACTGTTGCGATCCGATTGAAGACGATCCGATGGTTGCGATCGATCCGAGCCATGATCCCGATCGGTGATGATCGATCCGACGGTTGCGATCCATCGATCGGCGATCCGACGGTTGCAATCGATCGAAGCCATGATATCGATCGGCGATGATCGATCGACGGTTGCGATCCATCCGATCGGAACGATCAACGGTTGCGATCGATCCAAGCCATGATCCCGATCGGTGATGATCGATCCGATGTTGCGATCCATCCGATCGGCGATGGTTACGATCGATCCAAGCCATGATCCGATCGGCGATGATCGATCCGCATTGCGATCCATCCGATCGCGATGATCGATGGTTGCGATCGATCGAAGCCATGATCCCGATCGGCGATGATCGATCGGACCATTGCGATGCATCCGATCGGAGACGATCCGATGGTTGCGATCGATCCGAGCCATGATCCTGATCGGCGATGATCGATCGGACCGTTGCGATCCATTCGATCGAGATGATCCGATGGTTTTGATTGATCGGAGCTATGATCCGGATTGGCGATGATCGAACGGACTATTGTGATCCATCTGATCGGCGACGATTCGATTGCGATCGATCCAAGCCATGATCCCGATCGGCGATGATCGATCGAACCGTTGCGATCCATTCGATCGGCGACGATCCGACGATTGCGATCGATCCAAGCCACGATCCTGATCGGCGATGATCGATCTATCATTGCGATCCATCCGATCGCGATGATCCGACGGTTGCGAACGATCCTCATGATCCAGATCGACGATGATCAATCGAATCGATCCATCCGATCGGCGATGATATCCGATGGTTACGATCGATCCAAGCCATGATCCCGATCGGCGATGATTGATCCGACGGTTCCGATCCATCCAATCGGTGACGATATCCGATGGTTGCGATCGATCCAAGCCATGATCTCTATCGCGATGATCGATCTGACGGTTGCGATCCATCCGATCGGCGACAATCCGATGGTTGCGATCGATCCAAGCCATGATCCCAATCGGCGATGATCGATCGAACCTTGCGATCCATCCGATCGGCGATGATCGGATGGTTGCGATCGATCCAAGCCATGATCCCGATCGGCGATGATCGATCCGATCGTTGCGATCCTTCCGATCGTGATCCGACAGTTGCGATCGATCGAAGCCATGATCCCGATCGGCGATAATCGATCGGACGTTGCGATCCATTGAAGATGATCCGATGGTTGCGATCGATCCAAGCCATGATCCCGATCGGTGATGATTGATTGGACCGTTGCGATCATCCTATCGGAGACGATCGACGGTTGCGATCGATCCGAGCCATGATCCGGATCGGCGATGATCGATAGACCATTGCAATCCATCGATCGGCGATGATCCGATGGTTGCGATCGATCCAAGCCATGATCGATCGGCGATGATCGATCGGACTATTGCGATCCATCCGATCGGCGATGATCCGACGGTTGCGATCGATCCAAGCCATGATCCCGATCGGCGATGATCGATCCGACGTTGCGATCCATCCGATCGAGATGATCCAACGGTTGCAATCGATCAAAGCCATGATCCGATCGGCGATGATCGATCGGACGTTGCGATCCATCCGATCGGCGACGATCCGATGGTTGCGATCGATCCAAGCCATGATCTGATCGGCGATGATCGATTGGACCATTGCGATCCATCGATCGGCGACGATCCGATGGTTGCGATCAATCCAAGCCATGATCCTGATCGATGATGATCGATCGATCCGACGATCCGACGGTTGCGATCGATCAAAGCCATGATCCCGATCGGCGATGATCGATCGGACGGTTGCGATCCATCCGATCGGCGATGATCCGATGGTTGCGATCGATCCAAGCCATGATCCCGATCGGCGATGATCGATTGGACCTTGCGATCCATCGATCGGCGATGATCCGATGATTGCGATCGATCCAAGCCATGATCCCGATCGGCGATGATCGATCGACCATTGCGATCCATCCGATCGCGACGATCCGATGGTTGCGATCGATCCAAGCCATGATCCCGATCGGCGATGATCGATCGGACCGTTGCGATCATCCGATCGGATGATCGAACGGTTGCGATCGATCCGAGCCATGATCCCGATCAGCGATGATCGATCCGATATCCATCCGATCGGCGATGAAATCCGATGGTTGAATCGATCCAAGCCATGATCCCGATCGGCGATGATCGATCGACGGTTGCGATCCATCCGATCGGCGACGATATCCGACGGTTGCGATCGATCCAAGCCATGATATCGATCGGCATGATCGATCCGATGGTTGCGATCCATCCGATCGGCGATGATCCGACGGTTACGATCGATCCAAGCCATGATCCCGATCGGCGATGATCGATCCGACGCTTGCGATCCATCCGATCGGCGATGATATATGATGGTTGCAATCGATCCAGCCATGATCCGATCGGCGATGATCAATCCGATCTTTGCGATCCATCCGATCGTGATGATCCGACGGTTGCGATCGATCGAAGCCATAATCCCGATCGGTGATGATCGATCGGACCATTGCGATCATCCGATCGGAGACGATCCGAAGGTTGCGATCGATCCAAGCCATGATCCTGATCGTCGATGATCGATCGGACCGTTGCGATCCATTCGATTGGAGAAGATCCGACGGTTGTGATTGATCGGAGTTATGATCCGATCGGCGATGATCGATCGGACCGTTGCAATCCATCTGATCGGAGATGATCCGATGGTTGCGATCGATCCAAGCCATGATCCCAATCGACGATGATCGATTAGACCATTGCGATCCATCCGATTAGCGATGATCCGACGGTTGCGATCGATCCAAGCCATGATCCAGATTGGCGAAGATCAATCCGGTCATTGCGATCCATCCAATCGCGACGGTCCGACGGTTGCGATCGATCGAAGCCATGATTCAGATCGGCGATGATCGATCGGATCATTGCGATCCATCCGATCGGCGATGATCTGACGGTGCGATCGATCCAAGCCATGATCCTGATCGGCGATGATCGATCCGATCATTGCGGTCCTTCGATCCGCGACGATCCGACGGTTGCGATCAATCCAAGCCATGATCCCGATCGGCAATAATCGATCGGACCGTTGCAAAGATCCGATCGAAGACGATATGATGGTTGTGATCGATCCGAGCCATGATCCCGATCGGCAATGATCGATCGGACCGTTGCGATCATCCGATCGGAGACGATCTGACGGTTGCAATCTATCCGAGCGATGATCCGGATCGGCGATGATCGATAGGACTGTTTCGATCCATTTGATCGGCGATGATCTGATGGTTGCGATCGATTCAAGCCATGATCACGATCGACAATGATCGATGGACTGTTGCGATCCATTCAATCGGTGAAGATCCGACGGTTGCGATCGATCCAAGCCATGATCCCGATCAGCGATGATCGATCGATCATTGCGATCCATCCGATCGACGATGATTGATCCGACGGTTGCGATCCATCCGATCGGCGACAATATCAACGGTTACGATCGATCCAAGCCATGATCCTGATCGGCGATGATCGATCTGACGTTGCGATCCATCCGATCGGCAATGATATCCGATGGTTGCGATCGATCTAGCCATGATCATCGGCGATGATCAATCCGATCATTGCGATCCATCCGATCCGCGATGATACGATGGTTGCGATCGATCGAATCCATGATCCCGATCGGCGATGATCAATCGGACCATTGCGATGCATCTGATCGGAGACAATCCAATGGTTGCGATCGATCCGAGCCATGATCCTAATCGGCGATGATCGATCGAACGTTGCGATCCATTCGATTGGAGACGATCCGATGGTTGTGATGATCGGAGCTATGATCAGGATCGGCGATGATCGAACGGACTGTTGCGATACATCTAATCGGCGATGATCCGATGGTTGCGATCGATCTAAGCCATGATTCTGATCGGCGATGATCGATCGAACCGTTGCGATCCATTCGATCGGTGATGATCCGACGGTTGCGATCGATCCAAGCCATAATCCCGATCGGCGATGATCGATCCGATCATTACGATCCATCCGATCCGCGACGGTCCGATGGTTGTGATCGATCGAAGTCATGATCTAGATCGGCGATGATCGATCAAATCATTGCGATCATACCGATCATTGCGATCCATCCGATCTGCGACGATCCAATGGTTGCAATCGATCAAAGCCATGTTTCTGATCGGCGATGATTGATCGGACTATTGCGATCCATCCAATCGGCAATGATCCGACGGTTCGATCAATCCAAGCCATAATCCTGATTGGCGATGATCGATTGGACCGTTGCGATCCATTCGATCGGCGACGATCCGACGATTGCGATCGATCCAAGCCATGATCCCGATCGGCGATGATCGATCAATCGTTACGATCCATCCGATCCGTGACGATCCGACGGTTGCGATCGATCCAAAGCCATGATCCCGATAGGCATGATCGGTCGGACCATTACAATGCATCCGATCGAGATGATCTGATGGTTGCGATCGATCCGAGCCATGATCCCGATCGGCGATGATCGATCAGATGGTTGCTATCCATCCGATCGGCGATGATATCCGACGGTTACGATCGATCCAAGCCATGATCCCGATCGGCGATGATCGATCCGACGGTTGTGATCCATTCGATCGGCGATGATATCCGACGGTTGCGATCGATCCAAGCCATGATATCGATCGGTGATGATCGATCCGACGGTTGCGATCCATCCGATCGGTGACAATACGACGGTTAGGATCGATCCAAGCCATGATCCCGATCGGCGATGATCGATCCGATGCTTGCGATCCATCCGATCGGGTGATGATATCGGATGATTGTGATCGATCCAGGCCATGATACCGATCGGCGATGATCAATCCGATCATTGCGATCCATCCGATCCGCGATGATCCGACATTGCGATCGATCGAAGCCATGATCCCGATCGGCGATGATCAATCGGACCATTGCGATGCATCCGATCAGAGACAATCCGATGGTTGCAATCGATCCGAGCCATTATCCTGATCGGCGATGATCGATCGAACCATTGCGATCCTTTCGATTGGAGATGATCGACGGTTGTGATTGATCGGAGCTATGATCGATCACAATGATCAACGGACTGTTGCGATCCATCTAATCGGCAATGATCCGATGGTTGCGATCGATCCACGCCATGATCCTGATCGACGATGATCGATCGGATCATTGCGATCTATTCGATTGGCGATGATTCGACGGTTGCGATCAATCCAAGCCATGATCTCGATCGACGATGATCGATCCGATCATTGTGATCCATCCGATCCTCGATGGTTGCAATCGATCGAAGCCATGATCCCAATCGACGATGATCGATCAGACCATTACGTGCATCCGATCAGAACTATTGACCCAATTGATGATTTGATGATTAACAAACTATTTGAGTATAACAATTGAAGGCTCTAATGATTTTGATTAAGTTTTTCAGATTATAAGTCGATTGAATGATCAAAATCAGGAGTTAAATCTTGTTCTGGATCGAATCTAATGTCTAGGTAAGATTGCAGATATTAGAGTCGACTCTGAGAATCACAGAGCCGACTCCAGTATCTGGCACGGAAGTTAGAGTCGACTCCGAGACTGTTAGAGCCGACTCCAACAGAAAAGACAGAACATTGATTTTTCTGGTCCCGACTTAGAGTCGACTCTGGGTCTGTTAGAGTCGACTCCAGAAAAGTTTCTTGTCGACCCCAGAAAAGTCAGAGACGACTCCAAATTAACGGATTAAAGTGTTTCGAGTTAGAGCCGACTCCAGAAAAGTTAGAGTCGACTCCAACCCACCTGGAACGAAAAATCAAATTGCCAGATCAGCTCTAACGGTAATATTTATATTTTACTTTATCTCTAACGGATATATTTTGTTGCAAGGTACACTCCAACGGATAGTTTTCTTCCAAAAATGGTTTGAAAGAAATCTATAAAAAGGGAAGACTATCATTCAAAACAAGAACGAGAAAAGAATGGAAAAACAAAGAAGAAAAACGGAAATAGAAAAATCCCAATTCAAAAATCCAAAAAAGAGAGAGCCTAAATCTCAAGAGAAAAAACCTTCTAGCTCAAATGCTCCACTCCAAAAAGCTCAAGAGGAATCCAAGGCATTCAAATCAAAGTTTGGTGGATTTCCT